>CAJNJA010036352.1:0-17954 GCA_905231915.1 Symbiodinium necroappetens
ATAATATCATATAATATAGTATAATATAATAGAGAACAATACAATATAGAATAATATAAAATCTATAAACCCTCAACCATGGGAAACGTCCGGTGAAAACAGTGCGTTGCAGGAACGTTCACCGGGGGGCCCGGTGATGGCGGGGGTCCGCAGCTCCCAATGTTCGAATGATCAGGGGCTTTTAGGGTTTACGGTTTAGGGTCTTTAGGGTTTAGGGCTTTAGGGTTTGGGGTTTATAGGGTTTAGGTTATAGGGTTTAGGGTTTAGGGTCTTTAGGGTTTCTGGCTCTGAATACCCCACCATGCGGACATTTATGAAGCCTCAAGCTGGATGCCGTAGGTCGACAGGTTCTGACAAGAGGGCGGGTCGCAATTGCAGCATCGTCGTCATGCCACCGAACTTTACAGGTTGATGTTTCCGGTTGGGTAGCATGCGTTGCGACCGATGTGAGTACAGGATTCAAGTGTTGCACATGGAGGCAATACCCACTACTTCCAGCGTTGCCTTTGTTTTCCGCTCCTGTTTCCATGATGAAGAAGAATGCGAGTGCTGCGCGTGCTGTGTCAAAGTATCGCTCAGGCTACCAAGAACAGCACTAGCTGCACTAGCAACAACTCTGTGTTCTGGTTAAGGAGCTACAGTTATTATAATTACATGTAACGGATACAGTGCAACCGACATGCGCTCATTATTCTGGAAACCGGCATGAAGTCCCTTAACAAGAGTATACAGTTTAGGACACCAAAACCCCAGAACCCTAAAAATGGCCCCCTCAAGCCCTAAACCCTAAAACACCAGAACCCCAAAACATCCTGAAACCTAGGTGGTTTAGGACCCTGGGCCATTCGATAGCGGCACCAAAAAGCTCCAAGTGACTGTACATACTTTTGGGGGCCCAAATATCCACCAAGAATCTACTGTATTAGGGCATACTAAACCCTAAACCCTAAACCTAAACCCTAAACCCTAAACCTCAACCGCAGCATGCCGGTACTTGGACCCTTTGGGAAATTTTGTCCTCCAAGCGCTCAAGGTGCCGAATCGGGAGCTCCTTCGCACGCGCATGATTCAGGCATCGGGGGTTAGGGTTTAGGGTTCAGGGATTAGGGTGTAGGGTTTAGGTTATGACTGGCATCGTGTTTGGGGGGTTCTGTTTTTTGGGTATGCGAGGCTTTTTCCTGGCGATACTACTACTCTTTAGTCAGACCCCGATATTACTGTTGCTGCGAGCGGCCACAGTTGCCATTGTCATCTGACAATCAGAGCTCAAAATCCCGACTGCGACCCGGAGGCCCCGGCTTAGGGTTTAGGGTTCAGGGTTTAGGGCTCGGGGTGTAGGGTTTAGGGTTTTTGGGTTCAGAGTTTGGGCTGTCTGGGCTACAGAGATATCTGGCTGGCGCACTCGAGCCTGAACCCCAGAAGCTCCAAAACCAAACCTGAACACCTAGAAACTCCCTGGCTCTTGGTAGAGAATGGGGGAATGGGTTATTGGGACTACTATAGGGGACCTTAAGGGGCTATCATAGGGATCCATTCCCGGATTCCAAGAACCAGGGAGAGAAACTCCGTGGGTCCTGGTCGCAGGACCAAGGCGAAGCTACAGTCTCCCGACAGTTTGGTAGAATGAAACAAGCCTAAACTCCTAAACCCCCCACACCCTGAACTCTAATTACAATACGGGCCGGGGATGGGGTGTAGAAAGTCCACAATAAGGGCTGAGGACACGGATGCGCACTCAAAGGACGAGTTCAGAGCCCGAAAAAGACCTCATCCCCGACCAGGGTTTAGGGTTCAGGGTCTAGGGTTCAGGGTTGAGGGTTTAGGGTTCAGGGTTTAGGGTTTAGGGTTCAGGGTTTAGGGGTCAAGGCGAATTCGTCGAGGTTTACCGGCGGCTTTCAACCAACTTCAGTCCTGCCCAGCACTCTGCTCCACGTTATTTTTGTTGTTGTTATTATTTTATTATGAAGGTGACCCAACCTAACAACGGGTTTAGGGCCACGGGAAACTATTGTTACCGTAAGTCGGCTCCTTCTCAGAAGAAGCGGCTACTGAAATCTAATGCCCGTTCATTTGGGGGAACCTGAGCCCTGGACCCTAAATCCTACACCCGAACTTCTAAAAGCCGGGGACCGAGCTCTTAAACCCTTTTTGGCACCGTCCCCGGAACCCCTAAACCCCAAAAATCCGTTAAGGAGCCCATAGAAGTTGCGACCCTCCCGCGCCCGGACCCCTGCCAGTCCCCTTCACGTGCAGCACTGCGCTGCTCGTGGAGCCATCTCCCGAGGGGAAGACCCACCTGCCGGCTCGCTAGGTTCAGGACGCCCCTTAGGGTTTTGGGTTGAGGATGTAGGGTTTAGAGTTTACTAAGTAGGGTTTAGGGTTGAGGAAGTAGGGTTTAGGGTTGAGGAAGTAGGGTTTAGAGTTCAGTGAGGGTTTAGGGGTTGAGGAAGTAGGGTTTAGGGTTTACGGTCTCGTGTCCAGGAGGGGTCGCAGAGTACCCTTGACTTCCAGGATAAAGAGCTTAAGACTTACATGCACGAACATAGTCACTGCTGGCCTCTCTCCCCCCATGACTGCCAAGTCTACTGCTGACCTTTCGTCTGGGATGTGGCGACAACATCAGCTCTGCACCATACCCCCGTTACGATTTTGATGCGCTAAAGCAGCCCTGAAACTCATCTGCCTGCTGCCTTGACTTCTGGAGGCTTGGGGGGTTTTGGTGGGTGTTGGAGACCTCGAGAGTCTGCAGCCTCCGAAGCCCTGGCTCCGATCTCTTGCACGGAAATCAGCCATGTGACTTAGGGCCTTCCGGGACCCTAAAGAACCTACCTTTTTAGGGTTCATATATAATGAACTCTTTATATAAGTCCTTAAAAAGGTATGTTATTTGGGGTTAAGGTAGTGCTTTAACTGAGGGTTTCAGGCCACTGGGTAAGACGGTGCTATCACTCCAGGCCTCCTGATGGTCTTCAGGCACGTTGGTGTGGCCCTCACCTTTGACGGCCATGGATGATTAGATTCGGGTGAACTGTTCAGGGATCGGGTGACTGCGAGCCTAGATTCTCATATCACCGATGACACATGTAGCCTGTGCAGAAAAGTCCACACGCGCCAGGAAGCTTTGCCACCCGCTTTACTGCTGTTGTAAACAGCTTGGCTCACATTAGCTGTGTTCATCCTTACATCTCAAACGAGGAACTGCTCACGCCGCCGACGACGACCACGACTGCGATCGCGAACACGACCGCTACCACAACGACGACCGCGATGCCGACGCCAACACACGACCGAAACACCAGTATGAGCGGCAGCATCTTACCTTGTCCAGGGTTACTTATAGTCACTATAGCTGTTGTCCAAGCTGCTGTTCCTTGGCCATGTGGTATCGCAGCAACCGCTTTAAGAACATAGGAGCCTAGAGCGCCAAAAGCATACTATAGGGGCCATAATAATTAGAATAGGGTTTGGGGTATATTATACTATAATTACAATGAGGACCCCATCCCCCCCAAACCCTATTCTAAGTATTAAGGCCCCTATAGTAGTATGTCGAGCCGAGCAGCGCAGTCGGAAGCAGCGGACAAGGTCAGCATGGAAGTGCCAAACCGACTCCGGGTCCGAGAGGGCTACGATGATTGCCTACCGCCGCATCCGAGGGAACGGCTCAGTTTGAGTACATTATATTATGTTATGTTGTATTTTCTTATGTTGTATTATATTATGTTATGTTATATTCTATTATACTATACTATACTATACTATACTATATTTTAGTATACTATATGATATTATACTATATGAGTGTCGGGTTTCCTTAGAACTTACAGGTCTAGGGCCCAGGGTCACGGCGGGCTTGAGCTGCAGGGCTTCATGACTTTTCGCTTTCCGGTGTTCGGGTTGCAGGCTTGTTCAAAACCATGAGAGCTGTAGGTGCCAGGGCAGCAGCCTAAACCCCCAAACCCTGAACCCTAAACCCCTAAACCCTAAACCCTAAAACCTAACCCTAAACCCTAAACCCTATGCATGGCTCGCCTTGGTCGAGGGACTTTGCCTGCTGCTGAACGCCAGGGAAAGTACCGACTACAGGGAACAGAAAGCTATTTGGGGGTTTCCGAAAATAGGGGACCCTAATATAGTACCCTAAATTAGTAGGATCCTTATTATATGGACCCCAAATTAAGGTACCCCCTATTTTCGGAAACTCCCATTTCCGTCTCATTACTTGTCCTGGAAGGCCGACAAGTTCAGGCCATGGGGTGCCGATTTTGGGTTCCACCCCGAGCGGGTCCTTGGAACATGAAGAATTGCTGACATGCGCCTGCTGAGTTGAAGGATTAGTTCAGTTAGGGTTTAGGGTTTAGGGTTCAGGGTTTCCCCACAAGACACGTCTTCGCTGCAATCCAAGTCGTACCCGAGCAAAACGAATCTCCGTACGACACGGTGCAAGTTCCAGTTTCGATCACTTGCTATGTAGACCCCCCCACCAGACACCTTGGGTTGAACCCACTGATAGAAACTGATAGAGTCAACCCTAAACCCTAAACCAATGAACCCTAAGAGACCAAAGAATCCTTAACGTCTTGAAGGCTTACAGCAGCCCCCCCAGAGCAGATACCCATGGAGAAGGTCCGGAGTGCGGAGTTTGAAAACCTCACACCAGTAAGACCCAGCAAAGCCTCGAACCCGCCGCCGGCGAGGACGGTGCAAACTTGATCGGGGCATCTAGTCTATGGTTGAAACTAAACTTCTATTCCTTCTTGGGCTTAAATTACCCAGAAAACGTATAGACTGTAACCCAACTACGACAAAGGCGTGTGACAGTATTCAGTGCTTCGTCACAACCGCGACCTCACAAACTTCACAGCTCCTGCAGGGCACATCTAACCAACCCAGACTGCGAACCCTCTGTGCGACGAGACAAGAACGAACCTCTAAGTCTACCCGCGGGAAAGCCACAAGCCAGCCTGGCCCAATTGCTCCAATGTGAGCTCACTGCCCTCGACGAAAAGCTCCCGGAGGTCCTCTTCTTATGTGTTTAGGCTTCAGGGCAGGGAAACCAAGCAAGCGAGCGATGCTGACTGTTTTTCTCATCGGTTTGATACTCTTTGCATCGACAGTGTCGCAGAATGCATCGTGATGCTTCTGCCGGTGACGCTGCCGCTGGTGATGCTGAGGAGACGGTCGATTACGACAGAGTCATGCGTGTTGTTCCGTGCAGGGCTTCCCACGAACTTTCAAATCCACCAACAGATATAATAGCTATTCCCTAAATCCTAAACCCTGAAGCCTAAACCTTGCCCTGGTCCTGATCCAATTTTTGTTCGCTACATGGTGAACCCCTGCATTGCTCCTGCGGCCAGGCCGTAGGAAGAGGCCTGGTGGGCAAGGGCCGAGCTTATAAGATAACAGTTGAGGGGTTAGGGTTTAGGTTCAAGGAGCTTTTCTGACAATCAGAGCCGTTATCTTTTGTTTCCCACGAATTATGTATACCGCCTAGCGGCACGAGCTTCGGAGTGTCATGCGTTGCAAGCCGTCGAGCCCACGTTGTATGAAACTACATGAACTACACGAGTGATGTTGGAATCCTCACAGCAGAGAAGAAGTCCCATGTAGGGATGAGTCTCACGGAGGTCTTCTTATGTGGCGATCCAGCTCCCAAGCTTCCGAGAAGAAGAGATGCATGAGCCAAGACTCCTATGCTGTGCGCTTGGTTCGCAAGTCCCACCCTGCACTTGTTCCCAAGGCCATCTCCGAATCCGAAAGGAAAGCTGACAGACGGGCTAAAGCATCGGCACCCTCCGGTGCTGGCCGAACTCTAGGATTTGCTTCAGCCATTCGTTGAGGATTGGGGCTCAGAGCTTCGGGGAAGCTTGAGATTCCTGGCTTGAAGCTCAAGGCCTGCAAAGCAATTCTGCCGCTTCAGGCAGCCTCTCCCCAGTTCCAGATGTCACGGGTAAGAGGTAGAGTGGTCAACGACCATAACAATGAGATAAACTATGCTGAACAAACTTAGACAGCATGCAACATCCAGTGAAACTAAGCTCCGAATGCATCTCGCAACATCCACAAGCCTCTGCCCTCGTGCTGCAGAATGCAGAAGGAAGTGCCGCAGGCTGGACAACAACGCAGGATCTTCGGCCACCAGTGTCTTGGCACGGGGCAAGGATATGCAAGGATGCTCAATTCCATGGTTCAGCAGGAAAAGGACACTAGACATGAAGGCTATGGGCTATGCCAGTTATCGTAATTTTTTTGTCAGCTTTTATCTGACATCGGCGCTTTTGAACACACTATTTTTCAAAGCTGCAGGGCTAGACAGTGCAACAAAATCAACACTTCATTCTGGGCAACCTATAAACATGAAGGAGGTCGAGAGTCATACTACTGTAGTTCCTAGAAGCAGCTGCCAAACCTTCAAAGGCATATGAGAACAAAGCTGTAGAACAAAAGCAGGGGTCACGAGGATAGCGCGGGCAGTGGGCAGCTCTGAGAAGGCTGAAAAGTGATAGTGGCAATAGAAGTAGCAGTAGTAGTAGAAGACGAGGTCAGAGTAGTAGAAGTAGACGTAGAAGTAGAAGTAGAAGCAGAAGCAGAAGTAGTAGTAGAAGAAGAAGTAGTAGTAGTAGTAGTAGTAGTAGTAGTAGTGGTACTATAGTAGTAGTAGTGGTAGTAGCAGCAGCAGTAGTAGAAGTGCAGGTAGGAGTACTAGAGGTAGTAGGAGTAATAGTGGTAGTAGTAGTTGTAGTAGTTGTTGTTGTTGCTGTTGTTGTAAGAGAAGGTGGACAAGAATGATAAAAGTATTAGGCAGCAAGAGCAACAACAGTAGCGGTAGCCGTAGCGGTAGTGGCAGCAGTAGCAGTAGCAGTGGCAGTGGCAGTAGCAGTAGCAGTAGCAGCAGTAGTGGTAGGAGAAATGGCAACGGTAGTGGTATAAGCAGCCGTTGTCGTGCAGTACTAGAGTTTTTTGTCTTCGTCGCCGTCGCAGTGGCACTGGCAACTCGCGTGGCAGCGCAGAAGCGACAGAAGTCTCACGCGTTGCTGCAGGTAGTAGCATGGCAGTAGCACAAGCATGCTGATCTTGCGCCTGAATTCCACAACAAAACAAGGACACCGCCAGTCGTGGGCAAAGATCAGGGTCCAATTGCAGATATGAGTCTGCGAACACCAGCACTGTTGTCCGGTTGGTGCTCCATGTATTCTCCCTGGAGCATCGAATATTATGACAGCCACCACTGTCAGAACATGTCAGAATGGCAGTAGCAGCAATAACCACCCGCCGAAGACAACGACCGCAGCAGCGGACAGCAACAACAGCGACGATGACAGAAAAGGCAACGACAACGCCACCAGCACCCGGCCTTGGAATCACCACAAGCCCATGATCTTTGCCCAGGATAGGCTGGCCAACCAGTCGTAGAGCCTCCATTCATGGAGCATAGGACGAGCACTTAGGATGGCCAGCACAAGACCAACTCAGTGTGCGATTATGGGTTGCTTTTGGAAGGTTGGGGCTAGGCGCTGCCGCGCTGCTACATAAAGTTCAAGAACTTATTTGGGGTATTCAAGGGGGGTCTCGGCATGCACAGCCACTACCCTAGCTTGTTTCACAGACTCCCGTCTTCTCGGCTCTCGTAGCATTGTGTTGGCGGGCATCCAGCTGCGGCATGTGGTTACCGGCTGTCCCAGAATTTCTTCCTAGATCAGATCTGCCAGCCTTAATTTAGGTGACGATGGAATGGTCGACATTAAACCGATGATACAGAAAGGAATATAGCTGATTTTGACGGCCTTGCAGACGATCACTGTGCAGCTAGCATCGCGTGTCTCAGTGCATCCGCGGTTGCTGCACTCACTTAAAAGATACACGCTCAACACAAAAAAACACACCGACTCCCGATGAGCGAAGCCCCATGAAACTACAGTTGCGGCGGAGATAGCAAAACAAAAAACTGAATGCCACAAAGCCTCTGACCTCGCAGCCTGATACAGGCAAGAACCCGTGCACGGTGAGCATCACGACCAGCTTAACAAAAATATCCCGGCGGAGATCCCCACACAGTGAAAGAGAACAAGGAGCCCACCAGGAGACAGGAGACCACCAATGGACCACCAAGAGACCACCCACACAACATGACACCGCAAGGAGACCACTACCCATAGTAGTTCCTTTTTGGGATTGCCTTACAGGATCCTAAATACAAACCCCAAAAAGGAACGACTAGGGAGCCTATGGGTAGAATACTGCATGACCAGTGTGAAACTGCTTCTCCCAAAGTACTGCCCCATGCCACTCATGCTTCCCCCCTTAGCTTGCGAGATCCAGAGGAACACTCGAAATCGCTTCCCCCAAATACGGCTTCGGATTCAAGGTTTTCGAGCAGAGGGTTGTCTATATCGGATATTTTTACAATGAATCCTAGGATGTGCGAAAACTATGCACCGCACCACAGTGGGAGACTGGGACCGGCAGCATCCTGTGTAAAAAAGGACGCGGGGCCCCGATGTGTAGCATCTGCTGCAAATAATACGACGCTGGGAGCTACTTTTCGAAGCGCGCTGGAACCTCAATCAATTCAATTCCTCCCAGCGCAAGAACTCCCTAGTGTTAGCTGTTAGCACGCTGTTTGGGGAACAAACCGGTCAGCACCCCTAGTTCGGGCCCAAAACGAGCTTGAGGGCCTGTGCTACCCGAAGGTGGGAGCATTTTGCATCCATCGCCATGAATATCATGTCCGCAGGCGGTGCCGTTCGGTTGTCAAGGATGACATATACCTAACTGTGGGCTGATTTACAGGAAGACATAGGAAGACTGCGAGAGCATGGCTTCCTTCATAAGGACGGCTTATGAAAGACTGACTTCAGGACTCTGCATGACCTTAACCATGTCTTTGTAGAGCCAGGCAATACTACTTTTAATAGAAAGCTTTCCCTGAACCCTAAGCTCTGAACCACAGAAGTGAACATCTTTCAAAGTCCTGGCTCAGCCAGGTCAAGCGCTGAATCCGTGAATCCGAGAGATCTAAAGACTTATATAGAACATATTACGCAAGCATGCATGTACTGTTATATGCATTTTGCAAGACATGCATTTAAATTGGCAGTGCAAAGACACGACTCATGCGAAATCAGATCTCAGAACCGTCTTTCTCGTGCTTCCAAGCTGCGCAGCTCACCACTGTGGGTTCAGCAGATTGGAAAGACTCGGTATAGTTAAAGCGCTCTTGCAGATGAGCGATGTCGCGGTGTTGCTGAGGGCTGCAACCTGAGACGTGACATAATTACACGAGAATCACCGTCATTCTGCTTTCTGAAGCCACTAGGCTGGATTCGACAGTCGCAAAAAAAATGATGCACGGCACCTTCGACCGATCCGTCTAACTTTCTGAATTCATCTGACATCGCTCGACCGGCCTTCTGATCGAAATGCTTGTAGCTGGTGCCCTCGCAGCGGAGGCATGTTGTGCAACTCCTTGGCCAAAGACACAGAGATTCAGCGGCCAAGGACAGGATCATACTGGGGTTTAAGTTTGGAGTGACTAGAGGGTTTCCGGTTTAGGCGCTAGGGGCCTCTCGAAAAAAAATCCTCAGCACAAGCCCTCCGGAACCACGATGGAAAATGTCGCGAGTCAGTGTGTTCATGGAGCTCGGGTTTGGGATAACAGAGCAGTCTGGGAATTCGATGAAAAAAGTATGTTTGAAGACATCTTGCAAGGAAATCCTAAGAGCAAAGCTCCAGTCAATAGTCTCTGGAAGCCTATGCCGAGCAAGCTGCGGAGACCACATCGGCAGCCTCCGCGTTCCTCGAATAGAAGGCGTAGACGTTCTTCAGGGAGTACTTCTCCATGCCTTGTCACGAGAAGCAGCCATCAGGAGACAACAAACATGTACTTGCCGGTCGCAAACTCGAGGTTCCTCGATGGCATCGCAAAGATTAGGCCTGAATGCGTTGCTCTTGCATCTCACCTCAAGTTTGATCATCGCAACAGCTGATCTTCGTGTCAACCTGGCACTTTGTAACATTAAGCTGCACCAGGAAACTCCGTAACAGCAACATACACGAAGCAGAAGCTGTGACCAGCCTATGAAACTGAAGTGCTCGTTGCCTGGTGGGGTTGTGTCACGGTTGTGTAATGTCAGCGAATGCGGGTCTCACCCAAGAATGCGCAAGAGACAACGTCTGCGTGATTGCATGATGCATAACACCTGTACCCATCAGTCGATTTTCTGGCTTGCCCACACTTCGGCGCGGATGGTATATGAATCACGGGCTAGCACAGTCGTACTCATTCACAACCAAACAGGGCGAAGCACATCCACTGTAGCAGGGGTCTGCGAGCTTTGGGCGAGTCAGAGTTGTCATCCCCAGCATGCAGCCAGATGCAGCCATGCTAAACCCTAAGCCCAAACCTTCCAGGGACCTACCATATAGGGTACTAGAGCCCAGAAGGCCCTATATAGTAGGTACCTGGAGGGTTAGGGTAAGCCCTAAAGCCTGAACCCGTATAATGTAGGGGCCTTTATAATTAGAGTAGGGTTTTAGGGGTTCCTTATGAAAACTATAGCATAATATACCCCAAAACCTATTCTAATTATTAAGGTTCCAAATAGCCCAAAGTAGGTACTATTTACAGACTTTAGACCCCAAAGTAGGTACTATTTGTATACTTGGAGCCCTAGGGTAATTGTTCAGGCTATTATTCAGGCTCCTATATTCAGACCAGGCTGCAGGCGAAGATGGCAGCAGCCCGACGCCGTTTCTTCGAGGCCCTGGCACCTCAGTTCAGGGTGCGCCGCTGCGAATCAGATCGAAGGGATCTGAACAATTTAGGGTGTAGGGTTTAGGGCTTAGGGTTTGGGGTTAAGGGTTGAGGGTTTAGACCTGTTTTGAGACCCTTATAGTTGATATGATATGTCTATACCTGACAGATTGTGTAAGGTTTGAAAGAGGGGTCCTTAACATCAGGACCATGGTCTTCAGGGTATGCATTAACATTTTCAGGCTATTATAGGGGCGCCATAGTGTCTCGAGTTTAGGGTTTTTGTAAGTGTAGCAGCCAGGTCCTGCCATAAGCATCATGTAAAATTGAGCTCACGTGGAGCCCTCGCCGCACACAGACGAAGCAGGCAGCTTTGCTGCTTTGCTACTGCCTGACACAATAAAATAAGCTTGCTGAACTTGGCATGCACCATACTGTAGCGCTCGCCTGCTGTCAATAATGGCTGCAAAGGAGAGCTGGCATATGCTTTTTCCACTTCGAAATGACACGGACGTACAGGTACGTGTTGTTGCTGATTTGGGGTTCGGCTTCCAAGACAACGACCCTGGCGACAAAAACACCGACCAAATGCTATTGTTCGGCTGCTACCACAAGGAAGAAACCCTAAACCCTAGAAGCCTTAAGCCCTAAGCCCTATAAATACGACCCTAAACCCAAAGCCCTTTGCTCATCACAGAATCCTCGAAGCTCTCTGATCAACTTCCACCATAGCACCGCAATTCAGCGTTGTCATGTCTTGCTGCAAAATCTTCCTGGGCTGTTCTGGGAGGCGCTTTTAAAAAAATCAAGTGTTCCGTTCCGTAATAACGACGAACAGACTGAAAACTATGTTCACGGGGAAGCAGTTTTAAAATTAGGGTTTGTCAAGGAAGAGACTGAAAACTATGTTCAAGGGGAAGCAGTTTCAAAAATTAGGGTTTGTTGGCTTCTTCACGGAATAAGCCAAAAGCGATAAACACTCCATTCAAGAGCGGTCGAGCTTCAGCGGCCTGAGGAACCCAAGACGCACTGCAGCCGATCGCGGGAAACGGAACACCACTGGTCCGAAGATATCAGGCCTAAGCTGGAATCCCCAAGGCTCCAAGAATAAGGGATACGACAAGCTTTCTAGGAGGTTCTGTAGGGTTCACGCAGGGTCTTGAGATTATTATATACCTAGATCTTAAAGTGCATGCATAGGTAGTTGTTCGAGACCTCAGCCTATATGTCCGAGGTATATAGGTACATGACAGCCTTAGAGAAAGACGGTCTAGAGCCTAGGACCCACCATACACCAGGATTCCTCTACTATGAGAGCGACGATGAACCTCAAAGATGTGGGCTCCTGATGACTCTATGTAGCCTTTACGGTTCAGAGTTTGGGGATTAGGTTGAGGCTTTAGAGCTTATAGGGCAACAGTCCTCTTTGGGGGAGATATGATCTAATTCGATATGGCGGAGAAGAATAATAGAGGATCTGGTCCATCAGCAGTTTCACAGACAATGATGCTTCAGAGCTGCTGTTCTTGGATTGCTCGCTGAGTACAAAAAAGACAAAGATTTGTCAAAAGCTGCTCAATTCCGTTGCCCAAACATCTCAACAGAAATGAAGGTTGCACATTCAGTGGGTCTTTGGAATGTTTACTGTATTCAGCAACCTTTCACCGACATGGGTGGGATTACATGAGTCAAGACCCTCAATGACAGCTGTGTACCTCTGCAAGCTTTGTTGGAATGCGCTGCTTGCCATCCGTTTCAAGTCCGACTATGTAGAATAAGTTTCGAAGTACTGATTTGTGAAAAGTGACTGCTGCGCAGCTGCATGCGACATGTGTACAGGCATCCGTCTTCGCAGGGTCAATCCAGTGACCAGAATTGCATGCAAGCATAAACTCACCTAACCCGCCCAGGTACCTACTACAAAGGGTGCTAGAGCCCTAGGGCCCCAAAAAGTAGGTACGTGGAGGGTTAGGGTCAGGCAGAGACACTGCGTCGCCATGTTCGTACAGGTTCTGCGGCTTCGGATCATGCCCTGGCATAAGTCGGCTGCTGCTCGCGACGTCAAGCTTGTCAGAAACACCTGGCGAGCTGGATAACCCTCTCTCAATATACCTTAAATCTGAGTAGGGTTCTTATTAAATTTAAGGTCTATTCCTTAATTACGGGGTTTTGGAGTCTCTGGGTATAGTCCTATATAGCCGATCCTACATGTCTTGTTGGCTTTCGGCCCAAGCTTGACTGGCAGAAATAGGCTGGACCCCAGGGTCACCAGTTCCTGATATGTAAACAATGGAGTATAGACATGTTCAGCCCAGGCAACTACTACGGCATGACCGATTCGAAGACATTTCCGTTGCGACAGAATCAATCACGAGCGTGATCCCGGACGCCATACTCAACGCCCAAGGCTTCTATGCCATTGAATGAGACAAGACCCGTATGTAGAGCGCGTAGTTCGGTACAGGAAGCCGATGCATAGACGTGTCGCTGTAAAGATGACAGTCACAAGAGCGACGCTTCACGTAATGATTGTGAGTCAGGGAACCAAGAAGACACTCGCAGCCGAAGCAGAGACTCAAGACCGCATGAGTCGACATGTGATACTGATAAGGGGTCCACGTGTACCGAACAGTGACGTGGATAAGTACACCTAAACCTAAACCCTAAACCGTGACCGAAGGTCGGATGCTGTCATGCGACGAGTCTCTTCGCCGGAAGGAACGAGTCGTCCAAGATGTACCGAGTCAGCTCCCCTGTCCTTGCGTGCACGAAAAAACCGGAAAGGAGAACCCAGCTCCGTTGCTGCAGCAGGGCAATGACCCAGAACTATTGAATTTGTCTTCTTAAGCAGATACATGTGTATGTATGTATGTATGTATGTATGTATGTATATATATATAAGGTACTAGATCAACATACAGAAGTGAACATATATGAACATACATTCAAATATAAAAATATATACCTGTGTGTGTACATGTGTGTAGGTACATACATACATCCATCCATGCATGCATGCATACATACATGCATACATACATACATACATACATACATACATACATCTATATATATATATAGATATAGATTTGTCTGTTAAATCCATTTGCCTATTCGGTTGTGTTTATAAAGACATAACAATTCAGAAACATGTGGCTGTGCATCTGTATGCATGCCTCTGTGTGTGTGTGTTGTGCGCATGCACGGGTGAGTGTGTGAGTGAGTGCATGCGCATGTGTGCAAGTTCGTGCATCTGGATGTTGCTGTATGTGGTAGCATGTATGCCGTATGCACATGATCACATATGTTTATGCAGGTGTAAATAACTGTAGCACTAACTTCGTGAATATTTACATCCTCTTCAGGGTACGGTCAACGCATGCTCCTTCTCTTTTCCCTTTCCTCCGTCCCCCCCCCCCGTCCCTGTCTCTCTCTCCCTCTCTATCCTCTATCCGTGTCATACATATTTCTTTGCTTATGGTGTTTCCTGGTTGCTGTCTTCTCTATCTATCTCTCTCTCTCTCTGTCTCTCTCTATCTCGAAACATATTAATGTCTGTTGTTGTCCCTGTCTCAAGAGAAGTTGGCCTGGCCGTGCCGAGAATCGCCAGGGTCGCTGTGGTTTTCAGGGCGTCCTCATAGATCATGAGGTCGATTGGAGGCTGTGATGACGCCAGATCTTTCATGGCAGATCGTATGAACTGCAGTTCACTTCTTTTGCAGATCATCACATGACACCTCCAGGGGTGGTGGTTCACGGACTTCGGGTTTGAGCTTAGGATGCCAAGGGTTTCAACTAGACTTTGGAAAGCACCACATGGCACCTCCCAGCCGGCACTTTCCTTGGCATTTGACCGCGAAGCGCATGGATGCAGCTGCATGCTTGACTGGAAATGCTTCTTGCATGGCCCGGCACGTTGCCCAAACGCCCAAACCCTCAACTATCAGAGGAACTATCAAACTCCGAGTGATCTGCTAGGTGGGTGCTCATAATCCTTCCCGAAGCCTACACCCCAAACCCTAAGATGCTCATATATTTTCTACACCCTAAACCCTTAGTCGTAAACCCTTAATGCTTCTATTCCTCAAACCATGAAACACTAAACCCTGAGCCCTCAACTCGCTTCTTGTCATACGAGAGTCAGGAAGCTGCTCAGCTGTGCCGAGCCTGCTTTGCAGAAGGGCAGGTCGTAGTCTCGAAATTCCTGGGTTTGGGGAACCAGAGGCTACGCTTCGGGATTGCATAGGGGTTATACGCGGGTATACTATTGGGAGTATATTACACCCCCCTCCCCCCACCACCTGAACAAAAAAGTGAAAGATTACCTTCTCTGCTAGTCAGGCTCGTATCGGCCCGGGTTTTTGCCTGCTGTGACAGCTACCTCTTGAACAGCGAGGCCCTGCGATCGACGGGCTTCTAACCACAAAGCGCCGCTGCGCTGCAGATCGGTGGGCCCGTCTACCACCACCACCCTTGGAGAACGCATCTGGGCAGCATCGTTCGCATGATATCTACCTTATGTATCTACATTACTCTTCATCCCAAGTGACCCAATAGGCGGCTAGACTATGCGCGAAGACCAGCATCCCTCGATGGAGGAGCTGCCGCAGGAAGCCGTGATGGATAGGCTGCTGCTAGGAGTGTGCGCCCCCGAGTTTGCCTGTGCCCCTAAAGTTTACAAGCCAGCACTCTACGTTCACCGTCAGATTCTCATCTCTTGATTTCATCCGCCCCCCGAAACTAGTGACGCGCACAAAGCTCTTACAGGACCCTTATGTTCGTCTGCTTACTTTGGGCCCCATGTAAAGCTGAGAGCGGGACACGCGCCGCAGCTCGGCGCCCAACTCAAGCAGCATCTTTGCTACCTCTACCTTGGTGAAAGGCAGTCAAAGCTGCCAGTACAGTCATGAAGACGGACGGTAAGGCTTAGGGTTTAGGGTTTGGGGTTCGATAAGCCAAAAAAGGAGGCGATGGATTGAGGCTCCCTCTGCGGGACTGTCACATGGACACCTGCCAAAAAGCCCCTAACTAAACCCTAAACCCTAGGCCCAAGGCATCAGTGGAGGAGGCAAGGACCCACCGCACGTCAGGACCCTGAGGTTTTAATCTCTTCTGGCGGTTGAGCATGAAGAATCAGTGCATGTGAGAATGCAAGCCCAAATCGGAGACTCAATCAACTCATAATGAGCCCTAAACCCAAGGCCCAAAACTCAAAACCCTAAACCCTATAAAAGCCTAAACCCCAAACCCCAAACCCAAAACCCTAAACCCTATAAGCCCTAGGCCCTACCTGGACTTCTAGAAAGGCCAATAAATTAGCCAAGGCTGTATAGGCCCCTGATCTGATCTATGAATAGCCTCCAGCCCGAAAATAGCCCCAGCGCCTGATTATGACTTTCGAGGGCTATTCGTGGGTTGCGATTGCAGAAACATGCCTTGTATGCCAGGCAACGCCAGGTTTGTGGCTCCGAATCGCCACAATTTGTCCATGATAGAATCAACAATCAGACTCGACATGTCGGGAATAGATACTGCCATGAGACAGAGTTGGAGAGCACTTTTTCGTTCAATCACCGGCCTTTGTCGATGGTTATGCACGATTCCGGGCCAATCGGTGGCTGAAGCTCGTCAAAGCGTGCCCCAGTGCTTACCAAGATGTGCGATTTGCAACATGCAGGATTGGTTCTTGTTACATCTGCATAGATGCATAAACGAAGCTGCTCCTATCCGTCAGTTGTGCTCAAAGGTTCGGGGTCCTAGCTGGCAGCCATGGGAGATAAGTTGCTGGAAAAGCTGCTAGAATCCCGCCCACGGCTGGAGCAGGATGTACGTGATTTAGGCCGATGCCCCAGGTCTATAGAAAGATGACATGCACTTGTTGCCCGGTGCATCTCAGGATAGTCGCAACCATGCACAAAATCCTTTAGGATGTTAATGTCCCAGGTCTCTGGAGCATGCCGCCTTCCTATTGGTTCGATGTCGTTCTTGTCATGTACCCCGATTCCAAGGCCAGGGTGTTGCGAGAACCTAAGAACTTTAGCTCGTTACCATATCCCTGAAGGAGACTGAGCTCACCATATGCAGAGTTGAACAGATCGTGAAAAATTACAGAAGCTTGGATTGTATCTATTGGGAGTTACCAAAACTCGGTTCTTCAGCCTACTGGCTATTCCAAGGAAATATGGGTGTGGCTCGCCATCTGGCCCGGCAAATTCGGAGGAAACGTTGCTTGGGTTGCACTCCACATGTCTGGCCCAGTCTGTACATTCTCCACACATACCAATAATGATGCACATGAGTACATGCAACCCCGAGGTGAGGAAACCATGGAGCCTTAACTTTATAGAGTTGAAGTTTGGGGTGGCTGGTATGTCCTGAATCGGAGGCTGACCCATTCTAAATGTTAAAGCATAAAGTGTGAAACCCGAGGTGACATCATCGTCGGCGGATGGTGAGCTGTCCGGCAGCTCAGTGGACCGTTGAAGTGCTGCAGAAGCACCTGTGCCGGAGCAGAGGACTGTAGTGATTGTATTGTGGATACAGGTTCCTGCAGATGTTCCGAAGTCTAGATTCAGCTGGCAGCTTTCGTGCAAACGGCTAGAAATGTGCAAGTGCATGAGTGCTCGGAGCTGTGGTGGCCATGATAGGAGCATCACTCCACAGGGCATGCACGCTGTGCGCAGGTACATGCTCCTCCTACGATGGCTGCCGGTGGAACCTATGTAAGGGCCCTGGCCTCATCGACGTCGTCAGTGCAGCGCCAACTGTCCTGGTAGATCGGCTGTATAGAGCAGTTAGAGCAGCATGAATTTCTGATGTTGTGCTGCATGTTTCTGTGAAAGCTGACATACTTGTTGGGGGCTCAATGGCATGAGCACGGCAGCCTGCCTAGTGTAGTTTAGAAGGCATCAGAAACATGGTGGGGAACTCCCTGGGCGGTTTGGCAGAGCGGTGGGAGGCCGATGAGGTCCTACGCCGACGATTGCTTGACCATCATGCCCTCATGCAGTGGAAGGATCCTGCCAGCACAGGAACCGCAAGCATGCAGCATGCCAAATTTAATTATTTGGTCCTGAAGCCCCTCTTCGAACTTTGGGCTTTATCTTCGCCGCTCCCCAGAACCCCGAGCCTTTCTGACATCAGGAAGGAGGCCCCGAGTTATGTTCACATCGGCCATGTCATGTGTGTGTGTGTGTCT
>CAJNJA010036363.1:0-12508 GCA_905231915.1 Symbiodinium necroappetens
GTCGTGGCAGCAGTAGTCGTCGTCGTCGTCATACTAGTAGAAGTAGTAGTAGTAGTAGTAGTAGCAGTAGCAGTAGCAGTAGCAGTAGCAGTAGCAGTAGCAGTAGTAGTAGTAGTAGTAGTCATAGCAACAGCAGCAGCAGCAGCAGCAGCAGCAGCAGCAGCAGCAGTAGCATCAGTAATAACACTAATCATAATAAGAATTATATGAATAGCAACAATAATGGTGAGCAATACTGGTTGATGGAGCATGGTAGCTCTCGTAGCAGCAATCTTTAGTAAGTGGTAGCAGTAGTAGAGGCGGCAGGTAGGCGGCAGGTCAGTCGACTCGGACGGCAAGAAGGTAGGTAGTCGTAGTCGTAGTGGCAGTCGTCCTTGTCAGTGTCGTCGCCGTCGTCGAGGAGTAGTAGTTGGGACAGAAGAGGGATATAACCCGAAATTCGACACATCCTTTCCCCTGTCCTTGCCCTCCTTTGATGCCATGCTGGAATTCGCAACCTCCGGCTGAGAATCGGTGAAGCTTCACCGAGAATATACCCACCCTGATCCGAAACCAGGAACCTGCGAGGGCTTGAAGCTGAAGAACTTCTTCCGAACCTGACACCGTGAAGCCGCAATGGTATGCGCGTTACTGAACGCCATGACAAGTCCGCCCTTGTTTGCAGAGCGGCGGGTTTCATACGGTCGATGGCAGTCGTCTGTCCGCTGAGACAGTGGCCCAGTATGCTGAAACCAGAGCCAAGACCACAAAGGTGAACAAACCACCAGCAAGTATGGCCACCGTGACACCTGCTGGAAACGTCGAAGCAGCTTTCGATCGGAACAGCTTCTCGTGAAGTGCCCCGCCTGTTGAAAGACCCTCCTCGTTTCCTGTCTGCGGCCCCTCCTGGGGAATTGGGGCTTCGAAGACTTCGAGCACCGCCCTGCAGTATGGCCAGTCTGGATTCCCGGCTGCTGCTCACAGGATTTTCTCGAGGAAGCGGCCCCTCTGGAGGACTCAGAATGTAGTGGGAGGGCGAGTCCTGAGACCAGGGCAGGAGCAGCCACCAGTCTGCTTCCAGACTTCCAGCTTTGTTCATCAGCACAAATCAAAACAGTCTTTAAAGTGAGCTGGGGCACACAGTTCGTGGCCATGATGCCTGCTGACTCCACAGCACCTGCGGCTTGCACAGGTGACACCGGGAAAGGCCACGCTTGAAAGTGCCTGTTGTGATGTTAGTGCTGCCATCTGCGCTGCGCTGAATGGAAGCGCTCGCGTCGCACACGCAAACCCGATACCTGCAGCTGCAAAGCTGGCCGTGCACCCAACGATGCCTATTCGAGCGACTTTGCAGTCTTCAGCGCTACCAAGCTGTACACAGTGGACTCTGCGAAAGATCTGGGCACCATCCCGGTCTCTGAAGTCGAACGGAGAAGTCGCCTTAGGCAGATACTAAGAGTAAAGAGCGCAAAAAAGTATGAAAGTGTGGACAGAGCTGCAAGATCTCTGTGACAGCAGCATAGCAGCAACGGCACTGCATGCAGAGAGATTCTTTCACGCTGTTCGAGCACTCCTTTCACTTCAGATACTAGTACGCTGTACGCCCAATATGCAAACGATCCGTCTCAACGACCGGCTTGCTCGGAAACATCCGGAGATCGGCTTCAAGGAGAACTCGTGCGTGCGTCGGATGTTCTACTTGTACCCTCGAGCTGGTTCCTTTCGACCGTGGGTGGGCGCGTCGCAGAGTAGTCATGCTTGCTCACCTTGGCCTTGTCGATGGTGTTAAGCTTCAGTCACAGAATACCCCGGCACAGCAGGAGAAACAGGCATAATGGAGGTGTCCAGAAGCTTTGCCGCATTGATGTCGCCTTGGCTGCTCGATCGTATCATCTACATTCAAGTGTCCAATTCTCGCCCTGTGGTTGGCTCGACCTCGGACACTTACTTGCTGAAGCAGCGTGGCCGTGATGCTCACGGCTGCTTGTGCAAAGTTGACCAGGCTTCCGTTGGCCATGCCTCTGCCGGGCCCCAAGGATCGCAAATGCAATGGTCAAGCGAAAGTCGAAGGTGAGCCGAGTCGCGCCAGGGGCCCTGGATGTTTTCTGGACGCGCGGCGCGGACGTCCGCACTGAAGGCCAACAGAGAGCCGTTTCTCACCAGGCGCCAGTCCCCATCCCTTACCAAAGCCGGGCATGACCCCGGCATGCCATGTCAAGAGCCGAGCTTCAAAGTCAATGCTACCTAGTCTCGTGTTGCTGTAGGTCAGCTTGACGGGTTCGTCCTCCCGGGTGTATGCAGGGCGCCCATCGGAGTCGGCCATGCGAATGTACCGCCCATTCAAAACCTGACAGGTGCGGGCTGGTTCTTCTGTCATTCTTACCTCCGGCTGGTACCTGACTTGCCTACATCGCTTCTCTCCTTGCTGTGACATTGTCAGGCCTCCTGATGCATGCCAGATTGGACGAACACGTGCGTGGCTCCAATGCTCAGCCGACGCAGGTGGAGCCGGAACGTGTCCTCAAGATGCTCAAGAGACGGATCCAAAACGGCGGGGGGGGGGCCTGTATGTAGCAGGGTCCAAGACAGGGTAGTTGGCTTGAAAACATTCACTTTTGACGGTGTCCTGCACCTTCCCTTCGCCCGGGTTTCCTGCAGACCACAGCCATCCTGGAGCATACGCGGGGCGGTAGTAGTGGTGGTGGTGAGAAGGGAGACATGCTAAGCACAGTTCGGCGGTGCCTGCATTTGGCTGCAAGCTCGCAAAGGCAAATGCAGCTTCCGGACTGTGACCTCTTGTGAGAGCTCGGAAGAGAACCTGGCACTCGGACCCTGATGCAGCTTGTAAGGTGCACAGCATTCCCGTCATGCGCTGGCAGTTGGGGCACATCTCCTGCAGGGGGCCGATCATTCTGCTTGCCCACTGCCAAGACCCAGCAGGCGTCAGAAGCTTTGTAGAACAGGAAACAGCGCTGCTTCCCTGCAGGGCAGAACACACCCGAGTCTTGCTCCCACGGCCACTTGCACCCTATTGCGAAGCAGAATTCACGCTCCATAAACCGTAAGCCTGCATCTTCCACTCGGCTGTAGACGGGACGCTTGTGCAGCTCACCAGTCCGAACAAAGGCCCCGGCACAGGATGGGGCCGGGGGCCCGCGCAATAGGAGGCCCGCCGCTGGCGGCGATGCCTCCACACGCATTCCTGAGGCGTGGGATATGCCCACGGTCCAGCAGCCTTAAGCTGCCGAGATACTGCAAGCAAAAATTCGTGGAGTCGAAGGGCTCTCGCAAGACACAAGCTGCTTACCTCAAGAGCTGCCCAGCAACCGGTCAGGTTCGACGGGTTTCGGGCATGCGGCTGCGGGCACACAGCCATGGTCCCCTGTTCCGATGTCGGTCCACTCCGAGAGATCACCCAAGCTGCCCGACCCTCAGCGAGTGGCTTCTGCCACTCTCAACAGACAGGACAGATGCAGGTTGCACTCTGGAACCGGCCTGGCTGTAGTAGAGGTTTGCCGACACGTCAGATTTCGTATACCAGGGGCGCCCCTGATGGTTGCTCTCTCTGCGGAGATATTCTCCGTTCACCGCGGCATTGACAACCCCAGTCCAGCCAGACACCAAAACCACCTCGCAGACTCAGTGCCCGCATAGCCGTCACGGAGCTTCAATTCTTCTAACATCTTCCTTCAGTATTCTAGCGCATCGGTGCCACCCCAAAAACTTGTGCAAATCAGTCTTCGCGGCTGAAGGTGCCCAAAGCTCCTCAACCAGCTGCAGGGAAGGCAGCCTTGGACCAGGAGGTGCAAGAACACGGGGGGGCAAACACGTGAGGGAAAACTCGCGAGAAAGACACCAGAGACTCAGGAAAGCAGCGGAAAGCACTGCAACTTGGAAAGCAAATGCCATTGCACAGCACCTGTCACAGCACGCGAACGGGTGTGATTCACAGATGGCCTGTAAGGCTTATATAAAGTTGTTGATGTTTGGAATTTGTCAGTTCAGGCAAAGGAGCACCTTGTGGCATGTCCATCTCCGAGTCAGCGGCTGCAGCCAGAGGTTGCCCTTGAAGCAGAAGTTGCCACTGCGAAGATTGACAGTTGAAAGACACCTGCCGGGATCCCGGGAACTTCGGCCTGTACAGAAACGTACTTGCTTCAAAGCACCGCTCTTCCAAATTCCATCGAGTCGCAGTGGCAAAGTTCAGGTGAGCCTTCGCGGACTCGCAGCCCGGTAGCGGAAACTTCAAGCAGGAAGAGCGAAGTGAGCGGCGGCTCCTGGTGTCCGGGGCGCCTGCCTACCTGTCTTTGTCCCCCTCTACAGGAATCCAATCTTTGTATGCTTGTGCTTTGCATTGTCGGAAAGCTGCCAAGCTTCAGCACGCGAGCGAACGAAGGCCTGCCATGCAAGGGATCGGCCAGCCCCAGCCGATCGTACTCACCTTGGTTGATGCGCTGCCAACCATGGACGGACCTCTTACAGTAGTGAGCTACTGCTAACCATCAAGGCTAGAAGCCATTGAAATGATCCAGTGGTGGCGGCCAGCCAGTAAACGTCAGCTGTTGTGGAGGTGGTCTTGCTGAAATCACGAGCTCTACTTCCTGTGGTCGGCCGTGGTCGTCGAGAACCTGCAACGACACAACGAGACGAATATACATGCGGTCGATCGAGTTGAGTGTTCGGATGACGTGATCTGATATACCATTTTCCTGCAGCAAATTTAGTCCCAGTCCCACACCAACGCACGACACCACAGTGCAATGATACTGGCATCTAGAGATCTGTAAGCGTGGTCAGTGTCCCTACTTCTGCCAACAACATAACCAACACGAAGCAGCTCGGCGCAGCCATCAGTGGTGGCAGCGTTGGCGATGGACGTCATCGTCGCCGTCGCCGTCTTCGTGGTCGTCATTGTGGTCGCTGCGGTTGTGGGCGGTCGTGGTTGCCGTCGTCGCCCGAGTCGTAGCAACAATAGTGGGAGGAGCAGTGGTACTAGTAGTCGTGGTATGTGTCGTGATAGGAGTAGCGGTAGCCGTAGGAGTACCGGTCGGGGTCGTAGTCGTCGTCGTCGTCGTCGTCGTATGGGTCTAGTCGTCTTCGTAGTCGTAGTCGCCGTAATTGTCGAAGCCGCAGTCGTGGTAGCAGTAGTGGTAGTGGTGGTGGTGGTGGTGGTGGTAGTAGTAGTAGTAGTAGTGGTGGTAGTGGTAGTGGTAGTGGTAGTGGTAGTGTTAGTGGTAGTGGAAGTACTTCTGGCAGTCGTCGTCGTGGTGGTGGCGGCCGGGCGGGGTAGTAGTGGTGATGCTGGCGTAGTGGCATTGGCGGTGGTAGATAGTGTGGAAATGGCAGCAGTGCTTGCGGTAGCGACAGAGGCAGGTAACAGGTAGTAAGTAGCGGTAGTGGTTCGCTGTAGTTGCATTGTAGTCCGCCGTCAATGGTTAATCAACGACATCACAGCAATTCAAAAGCTTGCGGCTGAGACATGCAGTGAGAGACAGAACCCGACCGGCCCACCGTGAAACTCAGTATCAGATCGCAGTTTGCAGTTATCAGCTAGTCACTGCGGGTAGTTGGCATATTTAGCATGTAGTAGATGGTGGCTAGCAGCGGCTAGCAAGCAAATTTCCGTCGGAAGCAGTGAGTAGTAGGCTATCATCCTGACCCCATATTAGCAGATGTCTTGCAACGTCCCCTGCCTGCCAGGGACCCCGGAGCTCCTGGGGTGTGCAGGCGCAGGCCTGGCCATGCGCAGTTCCTGAGCCCAGGCCCTTGGCAGCAGATAGCTGCCAGCCCCCCAAGTCTGGACTGTAAAACCTCGGCTAGCAAAGGGATCAGGAGTGTATCAGGGCCTTCACCTCAGAATGCTCATACACGACATGTCATGTCTTGCAGCTGCAAGACAGATGCCGTGACTCGTCTGGCTTCTCGTACGCGGGATGGTTTGCGACGTCCAAGGTCCGTCGATACTCGCCGCGCTCTTGGCTGCCTGGACCTTTCCCGGGGCCTCCCACCTCCACGGACAAAGGAGCTCGTCGCACGCACGGAGGGGCAATGTTGAACTCGTCTGCCCGGAAGCCAAAGCAGTCGGCTGCAAGCCTGTCAGGCCGGAGCGCTTGGCTCACACAGGCCGCGACTGTCACTGGCTCTTGATCGCATCTTTCGCCTGCTTTGCAACTTGTCACTTTGAAGGTCCAGGAGCTTGCTTCAAGTCGAAGCGTCGTCATCCCCTCTGCCGGGCCATCTTCACAACGGTGTGACGTCGAAAGCTGGTAGACCGGAGTGCTCACATCACGCCCATCGATTTTCTGGGTGACATCAACTCCCTGCAAACAGAACAATCCCTGCAAACTCAGCCTCCGCGCAGCCACTCCAACCACGTGCAGCGAGTTGGGCAAAGGAAGGTCCAAAATTTGTAGACCAGGCTCCTTTCGGCTGCCAATGCTGCAGGCACGCTGGAGACCAGTCGGGCTCGCATCCTTCACAGGCGAATCTGTGTTTTTGCAGAGAGCTGCGACCAATCAAGACCACTGATGCACCCGCCTCCCCGGGGCATGATGCATAAGAACCTGATGGCCCCAAAGAGCGCGAAACCTGCCATGCGCGTCGTGGAGCATTGTAGGCGAGGTACTTGGATGCATCAGGCTTGACGTAAACCTGGCATCCGTGTGCTTCGCCATAGGCTTGTGACATGCTGAGTTTCTGCACTCACCATTTATATTACATGATATGATTATAACTCTTTGTGTGTGTATGATTACAGAATACGTCCTCGCAAGCACATTACCAAAGTCTTCCAAGTTCAAAGATCGGTGGCCTTTACTTGGCAAGAATTAAGATTTCCCTTGAGGTCTCCTTCCCTAGGCATGAGGGCAACTATTCCCCAAAATCTCAATACTACACACTGCATAAGCCTCGCCAGCAAAGGAGGCAACGATCGAGCTGCGTCCACAAACATCCCTGTTCTTCTAGCATCTCCCCCCTCGTCAAAGGCTAAAGGCCCTGACGGCCCCAACACAAATTATCACATTGCCTTATTGATTTGAGACTGGGGAGCTGCACGATCGTGTCGGCGCGCAGTGGTTGCGATGTACTCCTCACACTTTGCGAGTTGCATGCATCCAACAATGAATGGACCACACGGAAGCGACATAGTGTCATCTCTCACGAGTATGGTTAGGCAGGGGTCTCCGTTGATCGACATAGACCAGCCCGAAGCGCCGGTCAAGCAGACGGCGCTGGGCTCTTCGCTGGGCTCGGAGTCATTTTCATCAGCCATCATTTGCTACAGCAGGCCATCCGAGTTTGCTGGACGTCTGCTAGGTGGCAGAGGCCACAAGCACGCGGATGACATCGGACGCCCGCCCGTCCCAACGAACATGGCCGGAACGAGCAGGACTCCTTTTCACAATTTGTGCTCAAATGCCGCGGACATCGACACTAAGCCTTACCAGCCTGAAGAAGGCTCATCGCGGTGGGTAGCAGGGTTGAAGTTGTTTAACGTCTAAAGATCTGCTTCATGTCGAGAGCTGTACCGTTTCCGCAAACCAAGGCGAACCCGCTGGCACCGAACTGGTTGCAGGAAGCGCCACCGTGATGCGCCTCAACAAGCACATCCGGCAGCATGTTCCGACGGCGACTCCACCCATCGCAACCGCAAGTCAGTTTGCAAGAGTCCACAGATCGCACCTGGGTCTGGCCGCACGTCTCGTCCTGGTTGATGATCAGGATCCCTCGGCCGCACAGCATGAAAACTGAGCTACTACACCAACCGCAATCGGCTCCTGGAATGTGAAGTGTACAAATATAAAGAAGACTGAGACCGGCCACCGAAAAGCCGAGGCCAAAGCTGTCGCTGTCTGGGTCGAACCACTCACCCTGAATAGTCATTACGAAAGGTGAGCCTGCGGCAAGCCACGCCAGCTCACACAATCACTCGTTTGCAGTGCTCACACAACCACTCTCGGTGGCACTGAGCGAGGAAAAGGCTTCCACCTGCATAGATCGTCTCGGGCGAAGTAGTCAGACCTGCCAAGTGTAGATTCTGAATCCCGAGACACAGTGATGAGATTGCGCTTTGTAGTAGATCTCTAAACTGCGTGCATGTAAAGTGGACTCGACTCACGATGCGGCCAGGTCACGGTCCAATCGCGCCAGAGGGCAGGGATTCATGTTGCATTGTTCGGTCTGCCAAGATCCGATTAAGGTCGGAGCACAGTGGGTTTTGCACAACTTACCGCATGCCTTGACCAGCTCTGCCTGGCTGGGGCATGCCTGCCCGCCACCTGTGGCCTCACAACTTACGGGGTGTTGACTGGGTAGGGGACGTTGAGCAAGAGCAAACACGAGGAAATCACTCGGAGCCTCCTGCAGAATGCCACGCCTCATCTTCACCTGACGAGCTTGCACGAGTTGATGTCACCAGCAAATTCTGCTCATGGGGATTTGCCACTGGCCTCGCCGCCACCACACTGTTTGTCGCAGTCCGTGACGACCCACCAATCTGTGACCTTCGAGGTGCGTTCTGGCAACAGCCAAAAGCAGCCACGACATGACAAAGGACGTGCAATGTGCAAGCTGTTCCTTTTTGCCCGGCATTGGGCAACGGAGTCTCAGCTATCACGTCAACAGCCCACAGCTCTCACAGACAACGCACTCACAACTCGCATCCGACGTCCCCAAAGCTTCGAGGAGCTGATACTTCTTCTTCAGCTGACCTTCAGTATAGGCTCGCAGCAAGGCTGGCATGACAGCGAGCATAGGGACCCTTCAACATCTCCATCCAAAACCATTCAATGCAAGGACGCCTAAGTGATGGTTCCTACTACTTCCTACCACTCCCTCGCTTCACTTCATCTTCTTATGCTGGGCCCCCCGGCGCAGTTTCTCCAAATCAATCTGGCACGCCTCCGCGAGCTGCATCGGGCCAGGAAGCTGGAAGAGAAGGTTCCGGGCATCCACCATGCGCTCGAACACCAGGTCCTCGTCATTTCAACTAGGCTTGGCTCACGATCTCATATATCTCATCAGCCCTGGGCTGGGCTCTTGGCAGGTGCCATGCGGCCAAGTTTCAGACAAAGAAGTTTGACCCGTCGGGCGTTGGTGGCACAGGAAGCCTCCGTCGAGTTGCTCGCGACCTTGAAGTCCCTTCCTGGAAGTGTCGCTTTGCTGTCCCAATTCGTGAATGATTCGACCGAAGATTGACAAGTTTTCTTCGGAGCTGCGCAGTGGCAGAGAGAACCCATCCGTGATCAGGGAGGCTGCAAGTTGGATCTGGTGTTCTATATCTGCCTTGACCATTCCATCTCTAAGCCTGTCCAGAGGCATGTACAGAAACTTGCTGCGGTGGTTTGACATGCCAAGCACCTCCTCACCATATGTGGGCATCAACGAGCTGTCCTTCCAGCCCGTGTTGATGCAAACTGAGCCAAAGGGCAATAAGGTTGAATAGAACATGGCTGTGCCGATGCCAGTGACCATGATGTCAGTGTTCTGCAGAAGCTCGAGCTGCTTCCGGAAAGGCTGTACCAGCGACCAATCCACGAAGCTCACGTCCATGGACAAATTCCTAAGTGAAGCCACTCCCTGCTGCGCAAGCTCCTTCATGGACGTCACCTCTTCCGGTGTCATTCGCTTGTTCGCTGTGATGATGACTTTCAGCGTCTGCTTCGCCGGCCTGGAAGAGGTCTTGGAGGATGGAGCGTCCAGGCCATGCGCAAGGTAGAGTCTGTCTGCAAACTCACCGACGATGTCTCGTCCATAGGCTGATGGCTCCTCAGCCAGGCTACTATCCTTTGTCCCTGGCAAAGACACATAGGACGCATACTCCCCCATGTGAGCGCTGCCGCTTACCAGGTGGTCAAAGAGCAGTGCGGCTTTGGCATTGAGCAACTGCTCCTTAGAAGAATCTTAGCTTGCAAAGTGGGGCCAAGGCCTCGGTGGCCAAAGAGCTAAGATGTATCTCCTGGGAATACAGGATCCCCATAGTAGCCCTTAGAAAAAACCCTTATGGCAACTTGTAAAGGAACCCTATAGTACCTCCCATTGTCTCGCGAAGGCACCCAGAGATCGCTCAAGCGGAGGAGCTCCTGCTTCGCCTTGCCCCTGCCCCCAAAAAGTCGAAAGGCCTCCTCCATCTGACAGGCCGTTCCAGTGTAGATCCCAGCACCTCCCACATCCACGACACGGTTTAAGCGTTTAGGAGTAACAGATAGGTTTTTAGGCAGCAACAGCAGTTTTGATGCTCCGCTGCGATGCAACACTCCTCTCCCTCTCTGCACGTGCAGATGCCTGACAGTCCGAGTGCCTGGGATTCGAGCTTCCTGAGCCAGCGCAAGTCAGCCGAAAACCGAACAGCACTACATTTTGGGGAGACGGTGAGTGCCCACTGTTAGGAAAGCTTGGCTGCCTTGCCTTTATGCAAGCAGGCGGCCTGCAGTCCAAGCCAGCCGTGTAGTTCGACATGATGGCCACGGGCGTGAAGACATGATTCTCAAGTCCAAACCTCCGGGTTCGCAGCACCCTTTACCCGGTGACATCGCAAAACGCAGGAGGAGGTCAAAAGCTGACCTGCTTGCTGCGAAATGAATGGACAGTCAATGCGCAGTATCACCTGCCTGGCGAGCGAGACAAATGCAGGATAGAGGCCATCGAAGAGTGCGTGTGCCCAGCGATCTTGCCAAAGTGCTCGAAAGAGAACACTCAAACCAGGACGGTAATTCACCGTCATATTTCCTGGCATCAAGCCCAAAGCAGATCGACTGGCCAGAACTCCCATGGGGCGTCTTAGGTTCCCCTTCTCCTTAAGTCCGAGATGCTTGCATGACTCTCCAACTCGGTGGCCGACGAGAAGCGCTTCACACGAACAGAGACAGGATTGTCCACTCTGATAGCAGGCATGTCCCAGTCACCTCAGGCTGCCCGACACAGCGAGTCACACCAGAAGGCCGCATGCGGACCCTACAGAAATGTAGGAATGACTCCAAGTCGGGCAGCTGATTGCCGGATCTTGCGTCCGACCGTCCTCTAAGAGCAGAAGCGTGACCACCCACTGCTTGTCATCCCCAGGAGCCAAGTAGGCGCAGTGGAAAATGCACGACTGATCGTATCCAGGCGTTCCCTGGCACTGATAGCTGGATTCCAAACTCTCGGTGCATTTCGAAGGCTTGCCACCAATGCTCCTTGGGCCACAAACTCATGACACACAGCGAAAGCCATCAAACAACGAGATCAGACCTAACAATGGGATTACGATAATGACAATCTGCTCCTGGGAAAGCTTATATGTCTTACTAAACAATTATTCTTCCAAACTCTTTGCAGATTTTCTGCGGATGGAATTTTGGATTGCAGTTTGTTCCAGATTGTTTGCAGAATTTTTGCAGATTTTGTGCTGATGGCATTTCGGATTGCTGCTTGCAGAATTGTTGATGACTGTTTGTGGATGGAAGTTGGGACTGCCGCAGACGTTTTGCTGAGTTTTTGCAGATTGTTTGCCGACTTCTGTCCAGCAGAGGCGACTAAGGGGCGGAGGGATCCAAATCTGTGCCAAATCTGCAAAACACACTGTGTTTTGCAAGTTTTTTGCGGTTTGAGTTGGTCGGGGCTTTGGCGGGAGCCAAATCTGCAAAAAATCTGCAAAACACATTGCGTTTTGCAGAATTTCTGCAGATGTTTTGCAGATTTCTGGCCCCCATCTCTGCTCAGTGGCGGAGGGATCCAAATCTGCAAAACACATGGTGTTTTGCAGATTTTTGCGGATTGAGGAGCCAAATCTGCAAAACACACCGCGTTTTGCAGATTTCATTCTCACCGAACACAACCCCTCTTTCCCGGCTATGTTTTCTGCCATCTGCACAACATCTGTCCGCAAAAATCTGCAATATTTATTCATTCCACCCCCCGGCCCAATCCACAAAAAATTGCAACAGCTCTGCGAAAACATTTATTTTAATTTTGCACCATACTATCTTGCCCATGCTGATTGTCATAAGATTACGGCATTGGGTAACCTCGCCACCTAACCCTGCAGCCTCGCGGCCTCACGACGCCTCGCGGCTCTCGATCTCGAGGCCTCACAACCTCAACGCCTGACCTCGCGGCCTCGCAGGATAACCTCGCGGCCTGACGACCTGACCTCGCTGCATCGCGGCCTCCCAACCTTGCAGCACTCACGACCCTCGCGGCCGCGGCCTCAGGACCTCTCAGACCGCTCGCAAAAAACCAAAGTGTTTGATAAACAGGTAGCTAACCGCTCGGAAAGGTCTAGGGTTTTTGAGAAGTAAGGCGCAAATCGTCCGAAAGGCCTCGAGTATTTGAGAAACAGGGAGCAAACCGCTCGAAAGGGACTAGAGTATTTGAGAAACAGGGAGCACACCGCTCGAAAAGGGACGACCGTGTTTGTTAAAAAAGGAGCAAACCGCTCGAGAAGGACCAGAGATTTCAGAAACAGGGAGCAAACCGCACGAAACGGACAAAAGGATTTTAGAAGCAGGGAGCAAGCCGCTCCAAAGGGACTAGAGTTTTTGAGAGACAG
>CAJNJA010036363.1:12644-60128 GCA_905231915.1 Symbiodinium necroappetens
GACTAGAGTATTTGAGAAACAGAGAGCAATCAGATCGAAAGGGGCTAGAATATTCGCGAAACAAAGAGGAAACCACCCGAAAGCGACTGCAGTATTCGCAACACAGGGAGGAAACCGCTTGATATGGAATGTTCCGTGCTTCTCAAAAAAAAGGTTTGCTCACTGTTGCTCCAACACACTGGTGTTTTGGGAGCGGTTTGCTCCCTGCTCCCTGGTTTCTTAAAAGTCTAGTCCTTTTCGAGCGGTTTGCTCCTTGCTTCTCAACTACTCTAATCTTGTTTAAGCGGTGCGTGCTTTGATTTTCAAACACTCTGACCCCTTTCGAGCGGCTTGCCTCCTGTTTCTCAAATACTCTGCATTGCTCCCTGTCTCTCAAATACTCTACTCTCTTTCGAACGGTTTGCTCCGTGTTTCTAAAAGTCTCAAGTCCCTTCCGAGTGGCTTGCTCCCTGCTGCTCAAAGACTCTAGTCCCTTTCGAGCGGTTTGCTCTCTGTTTCTCGAATACTCTGGTCCCTTTCGAACTGTTTGCTCCTTTGTTTCTCAAGCACCTTTGTCTTTTGCGAGCGGTTTGCTCCCTGTTTCTGAAATACTCTAGGCCCTCTCAGACGGTCTGCAATTTGCTACTGAAATACTCTAGTCCTGTTTGAGCGGTTTGCGGCTTGTTTCTCAAATCCTCTACTCTACTCTTTTTCGAGCGGTTTGCCCCCCGTTTCTTAAATTCCCTAGTCCCTTTCGAGCGGTCTGCTCCTGTTTTCTCAACAACTCTAATCCATTTCGCGTGGTTTGTTTCCTTCCTCAAAAAGTTTCGTCCCTTTTGCACAGTCTGCTCCTGGATTCTCAAACACTCGAGTCCCTTTCAGGCGGTTTGCTTTCTGATTCTCAAATACTCTAGTCCCCTTCGAACTGTTAGCTCCTTGCTTCTCAGACACTTTTGTCTTTTGCGAGCGGTTTGCTCCCTGTTTCTCGAATGCTCTAGGCCCTCTGGAACGGTCTGCCGCCGGTTTCTCAAATACTCACTTCGAGCGCGTTTCCCTTTGTTTTCTCAGTCCCTTTCAGGCGGATTGCTTGCTGTCTCTCAAAAACTCTAGTCCCTTTCGAGCGGTATGCTAATTGTTGCATTCCAGCGGTTGCTCCTAGTTTCTGAATCACTCGATTCCTTTTTAGAGGCCCTTCAAAGACTCTAATCCATTTTTTGCGGTTTGCGCTTGCTTCTCAAGTACTCCAATCCTTTTCAAGCGGTTTGCCCTAGTTTCTCAACATTCTAATCCCTTTGAAGCGGTTAATTCATTGTTTCTCAAACACTCTAATCCCTTTGGCACGGGTTGCCCCTTGTTTCTCAAATTCTCTAGTCAGACTCTAGTCCCTTTCGAGCGGTGTCCTTTATTCAAATACTCTAGTGCCTTTCGAGTGGTTTGCTCCCTGTCTCTCAAAAGCTTTCGTCCCTTTCGGGCATTTTGATCCATCGTTCTCAAATACCCTAGTCCCTTTCGAGCGGTTTGCTCCTTGTATCCCAAATACCCTAGTCCCTTTCTAGCGGCTTGCTCCTGGCTTCTGAAACATGTTCGTCTTTTGCGTCTTTTTGGAGCCCTCTACCCTGTTCCCAAAAATTCTCTGTCCCTTTCGAAAAGTCTGCCCGTTGTTGAAACACTCGAGTCCCTTTCGGGCGGCTTGCTCCCTGCTTCTCAAATACTCTAGTCCCTTTCGAGTGCTTTGCCCCTTGGTTCTCCAATACTATGTCAATTTCGAGCGGTTCACTCCCTGTTTCTCAAGTGCTCTTCTCTGGTCCCTTTCGAGCGGCTGTCTCCTTGTTTCTCAAACACGCTGCTCTGGTGTCTTTCGAGCAGTTTTCGCCTTGTTTCTCACTCTAGTCCCTTTCGATCGCTTTGCTGCCTGTTTCTCCAAAAGTCTAGTTTCGTTCAAGCTTCTTGTTCCCTGATATTCAATCGCTGTTGTCCTTTCCGAGCGGTTTGCTCCCTGTTTCTCAAATACCGCAGTCCTTGGAGCGGTTTGCTGTCTGTTTCTCACATTCTCTACTCCCTTTTGAGCGGTGTGCTTGTTGTTTCTCAAACACTCTAGTTCCTTTGGAGCGGTTTGTTCCATTTTTCTCAAACACTTTAGTCTCTAGCAGTGCGTTCCCTGTTTCTTAAATACTCTAGTACCTTTGGAGGGGTTTGCACGTTGTTTCTCAAATGCCCTAATCCGTTTCGAACGGCTTGTTTCCTGAATTGCAACACTTGAGTGGTTTGCTTCCTGTCTCTTAAATACTCCACTCTTTTCCGAACGCTTTGTGTATTGTTTTTTACTCAATTAACCCACTCCGTTTCGAGCGGTCTGCTTCCTGTTTTTCAGACATCCTAGTCCCTTTGAAGCAGTTCGCTCCTTGTTGTCAAAGGCTCTGGTCCCTTTCGAGCGATTCGCATCCTGTTTCTCAAATAATCTAGTTCCTTTCGAGCGGTTTGCTCACTGTTTTTCAAAAAACCTAGTCTTTCTAGCGGTGTGCTCATGGCTTCTCGAATTCTCTTGTCTACGTAGTCCATTCCGAGCGGTTTGCCCCCTGTTTGCCTGCAAATCATATTATCTGGTCCCTGTTGTGCTGCTTGCTTTCTGTTTCTCAAGTACCGTAATCTCTTTTTGGGGCGGTTTGCCCTTTGTTTCTCAAATTCTCTAGTCCCTTTCGGCGGTTTGCTTTCTGTTATTCAATTGCTCTACTGCATTTCGAGTGGTTTTATCCTTGTGCCTCAAGTTACTGCAGTCCCTTGCAGGCGGTTTGGTCCCTGTTTCTCAAATATTCCAGTCTTTTTCAAGCGGGTGGCTCTGTTTCTCAATAAATAGTCAGTCCCTTTGGAGCGGTTTGCTACCTAATATGCTAGTCTCTTTCGAAGGGTTTGCTCAGTGTTCTCAAATACTCCAACCCCTTTCGAGCGGTTTGCTCCCTGTTTCATATTTCTTTATAGTCCCTGTCGAGCGGTTTGCTCCTTGCCTCCCAAATTGTCTAAGAGTCCATTTCGAACGTTTCGCTCCATGAGCATGGCCATAATCACAGTCGTCTGGAGTCTGGATCTAAGCGTATGGCATGCAGTGCCTAGACGTGTGCAGATTGGTACTTGTTAACTTATAACCACTAGATACAAGGCGCGAAAACCAAAAGCAGCCCGAAAACAAAACGCTGAACGGACCTGAAGAAAAGGCTGCCATGGCTGCGCCTCGCTTCGTGACCTCGCGGCCTTGACCTCGGCCTCGCCTCGCAACCTTGCGGCCTCGTGTCCTGACCTCGCGGCCTAGTGAGCCTAACCTCGCTTTCAGCGCGCAGCTTCGCTCACCTCGCACACTCCTCGCGACCTCACGGCCTCCCTCGTATCCCTCGCGCCGTCACCTCGACAACCTTCTCGCGACCTTGCGCCCTCACCTGGTCGCGTCCTCACCTTGCGGCCTCGCAGCCTCGCGCCCCGTCCTTGCGGCCCTCGCTCATTGTCAGGTCTGTTCTGCAAACAACAGCCTCAAAGCTCTGTCAAAACTGGCAGTTCGAGCTTGGAAACCTTGCAGCCGGCCCTGCGGTGGGAAGGCGCACGTGCTGTGTCACTTCGATCTCTGCTGAACTGCCTTGTCTCGACAAGCAAGCAATGCTAACGGGTAGACCAAAAAAACTAAATCACGCTAGCTCGTCAAATGCTGTGCACTTTCAGCAGCAGACCAGATCAGGAACATACATAGACTCAGACTACAAGAAATCAGCTTAATTCTGTCGTTCGTCACAGGCGCTGATTTGTACATGCCGCCGCAGCAACTCCTTCCCGAAAGCTCCTGATGCTTGACTGAAGCAAATCAAGACAGGTATCCGAGGCAGACCTCACACCTATGTTTTTTGCTGGAGTAATATCCTGAACAGGTATTGAGTGCTTGGATCAAGAAGTAGTAGATGGCATATCCAAAGACCATGTGGCGGCTACCTCGGCATGAGGCTACATCAATGCAACCTGCCACCTGCTTCGGTCCATCAGGTGATTCTGGGCTGCAGTCAAGTTGCAGAAGGCCTGGAACCAGGCGCATCGCCCGGCTAGTGCGTCAACACGCTGGATGCATTGAAATGAAGTGGCACCCGAATTGAGCAAGTCGCAGAGCAAGTCGTAGTAGTTGGAGCAGTGATTCACGTGCCGGAAGTGAGAGTATGGGTGTGGTGTCAAACCGTACAATTCACCGGCACTACAAAATGCACTCGGTAAGACCCGAAGGACTCCCCTCATGGGAACACTAAACATGACATGGCGGTGTGACGCGACACATGGGTGCGAATGGGTGCACCATCCAGTAGTAGTCTTTTGTTCATACGTCGTTGACCTTAGGAGATTACTCAACCTTCTTGGAAAACAAGACCGCCCACAAGACAGGCCTCACAGTCACGTTTCGTGGCCACAGAGAGCGTCCCCAAGTACACTGTGTAGTCGTCGGCCCTGCCCGGCAAGATGCGCCCTTCGATACGACTCAAAGACTGGCTTTTCTATACCATACACAGATATATCTACATATATATATATATGTGTGTGTGTGTATGTATGTATATATATATATACATATATATATATGCAGGAAATACTTACAACTAAATATATAAATGGATAAATAAACAAATTTGTGTGTATATATATATATATGAATATGTGTTTATATTTATGTGTGTGTATGCATACATGGTCACGCGCTCCACGGCGCCCCTCCCCCCCCTGCCCCCACCCCTGGTCCAGGATGCCCCCCCTCCCCCGTGGGGTGGGGTGTCCCTCTTCCTCCTGCGGGGTGGTTGTGGGTTTTTTCCCACCCGCCCTGCTGACAATGTCGCACTGGAGGGAGTTCGTCAGAGGTTTGGACAGTCAGGGGAAGAACCAAGGCGAACTGCATGGGGTTTTGGGGGGGTTTAGGGTTTGGCTCAAGCTATTTCAGGTATAAGGGATCGAGTCGACTTGGGGTGTAGGTTCGTGAGGGTTGACGAAATATGTTCTGCTTTAGGCTTAGAGCCTACGTTTAGGCGGGGTTTAGGGTTGCATGTAGGGTTCAACGTACAGGTTAAGGCTAATCAAAACAGGAGCACACGCTACATTATGGGGTTATGGCTTGCATAGGACGTGCGTAAGATCCCGACCCGGGCCACCCTCCAGCAGCACCCCTCTCCGCACACGCCAGGCCCCCCGGCCATACTATTGGGAAGGCGGTTGGGGGAGGGGGGGGGGGGAGAGCCAGATGGCTGACCATATGCGTGTAGTAAACATTGTTATCGTATTATGTATATATATATATATATGATGGTGTAGTTGTTTTGTTTTTTCATGTCTTTATCTGTTTCTATTCCTTTGCCAATTTGTTTATATGTACATGTATACATATATACAAACGTCGAAGGGTGTGTGTATGTGTATAAATATATATATATGTGTGTGTGTGTGAAGATATTCCCCACACAAGTACATCCGCAAGCACGACAATAATGAAACAGATAGATAATAATATACTATGTTCATATGCACAGTTGTACATATTTATGTATATATATATATTGCATAGTCACGGACAGAAAGCTACAACCATGTTGAGCTGTGTGGCTCTGTGTGTCGTTTTATGTGGCCGTAAGAAGACATGGCGCAAGTGTTGACTAATCCTGCTTTGGACTGCCGGCCGTCAGCGGCCTCTTCGCTAGTTCCAACAAGGGAAGGGGAAGCCGCGAAAGCATTGCTAGAAGTGTTGCCAAGGCCAAGGCTCACTGCAGCTGCTTTCGGTGCCGCCACACCAACACACCTAGGAAAATGAAGGGGGTTAACCAATCTGACAGTCACGTACTGTTGCGTCTTACTCTTGCAAGACAATGAAAGCACCAGCAACAAGAAAAAAAGCAAGCAGCAACAACAACCACATCCACCAACAACCAAGAACCCCCAACCACGACCACGATCAGTACCACCACCGCCACCACCGCCACCACCACCACCACCACCAGCACCACAAAACATTAACATGGGCACACACACACATCAGAATGTAGATGAAGAAGATGGCAAGAAAACGGAGTTGGCAAGAGTAAACTACTCGTGCAGCAGTGAACACCGAAGGCGGCAGCAACAAGAGCTCGTACTATATCAGATAAGCAGAATAAGAACAAGAACAATAAGAGGCAATGGCAATAGCAAAGCAAAAACACCACAATGACCAAAACTCATGGCCAAGAGTGGCAAGAAGGAGGGTGCGAAACCAGCACTGCAGGTAGCAGGTTTGGAAAGGCGAAAACTCATCAGCGACCTGAAGATCGGGGACCCGGGCGTTGTATGTGCCCTCTACACTGATGAGCACCTCCCATTCCTCATGTGAGCCATTCCTGCAGCGTATGCGTCAAGTCTGGTCTCTTGAAGCAGGTCACAACATTCCCGTCATGCAAGATGCAGAAGATGCACGCGAAAATCTCAGGACTGGGCGCAGAAAGGGCAGACCCCGATCGGAAGTCGATGCCTGCCTTTCGTGATGGAGGACCCGGCATGTGAAAACAGAAGAGGAAGGAGCAACCAAAGTGCTTCCTAACAACAGCGGAAAGGGAAGGCCTGCAGCCTTCGCCTCAAAATGCGGTCGTGCTTTCAACGTTGCAACACCGCGAAGCACACTGAGCTTCAGGCGTCGAAGGAGTTGTCGTGGTGGGCTGTACACAGGTTCAGATCATGTCATGCTACTTGCAACACGCACGGAACAGCCAATCAATATGTTCCCCCAAGTCGGAAGCCAACAGAAAAATCTCCAAGCAAGCCTTCACAAGTTGTTCACCTTTCCTTCCACAGTATGCTACCTTCCCGTCTGGCTTTCCAGCTACTAGTCCCTTCGGAGTATCCTGAACATGCCTTCGACCTGGCTGGGGACTTGGCCATACTCACCACCATGCACCCCACGTTCTGCGGAATGATGCGAATCCTGCAGAAGAGACCATGGATCTCTGAGCATTGGGGCCCGGTGCAGCGACCTGCCTGTCTTCTGTGGCCTGGCATACAATCAGACTGCGAAAAGCAGGTCTGCCCCCCCCCCTGCGATGAGTCAAAGTCATTCAAACTGCAAGCAGGTTGCTAGGCCAATGCCGTTGATGGTGACTGTCCCAGGGACTCCAGGATTGACGACGAACCTCACAGTTTTCGGTAAATTCAGCCCAACCGACTGGGCCTCACGATGTCAGCATGGGAGCGGCTGAAGCACACAGTGGCGTGCGAGGCGACGAGCAACGAGAATTTTCACAGTGTGGCCATGGGCAGGCACCATAACCATAGATCAAACGTCATCTGGCTAGTCAGACAGAAACACAAATCCCTTCCATAGACGCAAGCTCTCGCGCAATGGACACATGTGCTCGCACAATCTCCTTCACACACCCAAAAGTCACACATGCACGCACGCAGCCGCCCTGATGCAGCGAATGGCCTCATGTTGCCGGCATTTTGAGGCCCGCTGACTTGCAAGGTCCCGATGCTGATCCAACCCACGCAGGTACTCGCCTCGGCGGGGCTCACTCTGGACTATATATTATATATTTTATATTACATATTATATAATATATATTATATATTATATACCATATACTATAGAATACATATTATATCGCATACATTATATATTATACATTATATATTATACATTAGATATTACCTTTCATATATTCTATATATCTTTCATATATTCTATATATTATATTATATTATATTATATTATATTATATTATATTATATTATATTATATTATATTATATTATATTATATTATATTATATTATATTATATTATATTATATATATTTATATATACATATAGAATCTCTTCTGGCTGCGCATCCTTGGCAGACTCTCGATGTCTAAGCTCAAGGCATAGTGCCGGTCGCAGTAGCACACGGTGAACCTGTCTGCCTGGTGGGGGTTGCGACATCCCCAGAAGCCAGAACCCCCAAAAAAACCGGTTCTAGCTACTAAGGCCGACTTCCAGGAAAACCCTCAACAACGAAAACTCTCGACCAAGCCTGGAATCCTGCATCCTGACAAACCTAAATCCCAAAACCCCTACGGTTGATGATATAAATCCTGCATTATCTTAAGGACCCTAACCTATAGGAATTATGGTATGTTCCTTAGTATGGGTAATGCAGGATTTATATCATGCAGAGTAGAGGCCTACACCCAGAGTAGCCCTGACAGTAGCCCCTTGCTGCATCCCTTACAGAAACCCTCATAGTAGGCCTTTTCAGCAACAGTTACAACAACCCTCGTCTTCAGGAACCCTTATAGTAGCCCTTCGAACTAGTAACCGCTACGGTAACCCAATGAACAAGTCTTAAAGGAACCCTTTAAGGAACTCCTAGAGGAACCCTGAAACTGTCGGAGGCGAGCCGAGGATCCCGAGTTGGTCAAGCGCTGGATAAAGGACGGGGAAGATTTTGAAGGTTTGGGTTGAGAAGGTTTGAGAAGTCTCACTCAGAGTCTCGAATGCATGCGTAATGTTAAAGCACCAGCGAAGGCAATGCCCGACATTCCTTCCAAAACTAAGCTTCGGGCTCGGGTCACGGCGACACCTGCAGAAGCTCGGGGCCGATGCATCGCATTGACGCTGTAAGCTCTCTCCGTCGGTGCGAGACTTAGTGCTCATTCCTTGGCTTGGGTCAGGCAACACTGACACGACAGCATGTCCATGAGCCTGCCTGTCCAGATCAGCTCTCGTCCAGAACCCCATGAGCCAGAGGACAGGGTCGAAATCGGCGCTGGCTCACACATACCAACCTTGACCGGCAACTTGTCTCCGCCCACGACTCAAGGGTGTCTTGGAGTTGCCGAGAGCCCTGCACCGCTTTCTAGACAGGTGATGCCCATGACCTGAGCTGCGTCCAGGCGCAACATGGCGCTACGGGGAGCCGTGCAGCTCATCAAGCTCCGACGTCCTCCAAAATGCAAACACAATCTTTGTAGCATGCAGAGAAGGTGCCAAGGTATTGAATTAGTCCCCAAGCAGACTGCAGATGTATTGCATGTATGTATCCTGATAGATCCGCACACTGGGCCCGACACAGAGCGGTGGAGCTGTGTCGAGTCACAGGCACCTGCAACATCTGAAGCTGGGACGCGTAGAATGATTTCTCCTCCTTGCTTTCACGTGGCTCTCGTGCGTGATGATCTTCATCCGCGGCCAGGGATCACCTGAAGCTACATTACATGCCATTGCAGCTCGAAGCCAGGTTACGAACGTCGAGACATGCTCAGATCCTGGGGCCGGGGCCAATGTCGAAGTCGCTTGCGAGTGGCACTCTCAATGCAAACGGTGTGGACACAGTGGCAGCCCAGTTCTCAGTAGCAGAACCATCAAGCATTCCATGACTCTTGAAATCGCTGTAGCACACCAAGCTTTGAGGTCGCGTCCGTCGAGTAAGAAACGAGGCCGCCGGTAATCGGAACTGCCAGGCCGACGTTATCTGCGGGCATGACCTCTGCCGTAATGCTGTTCCAGGATATGAAAGGAAACGGCCACGGGCCCTCAGGACTCGACGCAACGATCATTCGAGCACAAATCTCGCCCGTAGCACCACACCTCAAGCTGAAAGCTACCGGCTATCTGCTCAACAGCAGCAGTCAGCCCAAGTCATATAATTGCGGAGCAGCTATCGAGACAAGCTTACTTCTGAGCTTAGCACGTGCATCTCCGTTGAAGACTCCAGGGTGATGTCGGGGATGTGGGTTGGAACATGCCTGAGACTGAGACCGAACGCCCAGGGCTTTGAAACTAACCTTGCCACAGTCTGAGCTGAGCTGCACCAAGTTCGGCCCCATATCGATCACCTCCAGCCAGATCGAAGGCTTGATGGAAAAAGGCAGAGGGCTACTAAGCCTCTAAGCGTCACAGCTCACAGCTGTCGATCTTGCAGGCTGGCGGCTGTTTCCACCGTGGTCCCGATGCCCCAACATCGCGGAAAGAACCTTTGTCGATCATTCAATTCCTCGACATCCTGGCCGAGTGCATTGAGACGGCTTGGCAATGCAACTCCAAAAGCTCAATGGCAATTCACAGTCCTTGGTGCAGTTTTCCAAGTCAGACCTGTTTGGATGGGATCTTGAGTGGGCACACAGAAAAACAACAAACTGAGACAATCGCTTTCTTGGGATGAAGTTGTCAGGTGCAGGCCGGGTGGTGGCGACGCATGTGTACTTCCTTCGATATGTGACAAGGAACTGCAAACGAAGCGGCATTTGCTGGCCACGCCGTGTAAGCTATCAATGAAACAACAATTAAACCCGCGAAACCCAAGACAAAAGCGCGGCTTGTACCGACGAGGTTCATGAAGGTGTTGAGCACATCCACTTCGACACTGACCTCAAGCTGCACTGCAAGCACAAGACGAGTGATAGGTAAACGCGCCAGCGCCAGGAGACTCGACAGCAAGTCGAAACCAAAGGCCGCACCGCGTACTTCGCTGCTGGAAGCTTCGGCTGCCAATATCCTGGTGTGACCCCGACCTGCAAGCTCTGGCGCTGCCAGGATTCCGTGCTATGTGCTCGGAAATGTCACGTCTCTGCCTGTCGCACTGCCAGAATCGACCCGGTGACCTCGGCACCGACATGGGCCAACTGAGATGGGAGATGAAGCTCCAAAATCTGCCCACCAAGCAGACCAAGCATTTGGCGCGAACAGTGCCTAGCTCATGCCTGTAGCGCTCGTACGGGGTTGACTGGCCTGGTTCGACACAAAGCGTGCCACCTGCCGGCAAGAAGGAGCTGCATGCTTGCAAAGGGGAATCGAGCAATTGCGCCGTCCGCCCAGAACTCCATGCAGTTTTTCCGTCACAAATGGCATTTTGTCCAAAGTAGTCTTCTTGAGGGGGTGAAACGAGCAGAAGACTTAAATGGGAGGGCAGATGCTGACGCTGGCCTATACAGATCTCTCGCTCTCGTTCTGTTGACGGGAGTCACTCTACATACTGCCAGACATTCTCATCTTCTGGAGCCGGGTGACAACTGCTGCAAAGCAAGGAGCGATCGGAAGAGAGCAGCAGCCTCCCGGAGGCGCCACAAAGGGAACAACGAGCAGGGCAAACCTCGCGCCGTGCTCGCGCCGCGAGTGCCAGAGGAATGCTGGAGGGCCGGATGCCCCACTGCACGCGGGCAGTCCCGCCCAGAATACAGCCTGCCAAGAGCCCCGCAGGGCCAGCGAGGGCCATGCCAGTGAAGGCGCAAACTGCTGGAGTCGAGTCCATGAGCTGCATAGCAGCATCCAGCACTTGGGACGAGAGCGCAGTCGGCTCAGTTTCGAGATCGACATAGGCCAACAGCTGTGTGATGTAAAGCTGACAGTCGTCGTTCGACGACCACCCAATGCCACAAACATTGAAGGGTCCTAAAAGGTTCTTCCGGTGTCCAGGCGAGGCGATCCATCCATCCACGGTAGCCTTTGCCATAACTTCCCGGGCGTAGCCCTTCGAAACTGCCAGGTTCTCTGCGAAGTTGTGGCACAGGAGGCCAGAGTCCTGGAAGCGCTCCGTGGCTCCCTCATGGCTGAAGGGTTGGCAGTGGTCGGCCATGGCCAGCGCATGCTTCCGGGCCACGGCGCTTAAGGCCTCGTGCAACTCCAGCCGTGGGAGGTTTTCCTGTTCTCGGAACTCATTGGTCAAGGCTAGCACCTCCTCCTGCAGTGGGCAGCACATCCTCGGCTGTGCTTTGACGAAAGTGCCACCTACTGCATCCTGTCTCCATCTGGGAGCAGCATCCGCATCTTGAGCCTTCAAAGGTGCCTCGAAGTTGGAGCAATTGCAGGACAAAGCTCGCGCCGAGACAGAGGAAAGCGACAGAGAGAGGGAAAGAGAGAAAGAAAGACAGAGCGAGAGCGACCAAGCAAGCAAGGAGAGCGAGAGACAGCGAGAGCACAAGCGAGCGCGGGAGGGAGGATGCAAGACTCACACTGCCACGAAAGCCGGATGGCCTATGATGTAGGCGCAATAGCAGATCCGGTATGTACCCGGCTCGCCTAGGATTCGAGGGGATCGCTGTTCACATTTCCCTGCATGCCGTCACAACAGCGTCTGAGTGTGCCAGGGGCTGCGGCGGACGCTGCTAATTATCCACGTGGCAGCCCAGAGGTCTGGAATGATGGCCTGGGAGTTTTTCATTCATGGACAGCCGTAGGCTTAGTGTACATTAGAGCACTGAAGCCCGCGCATCCGGCTGAATGTTCTCAGGAGTCATGGCAACTGCCCAAGAAGGGTACTGTCCAGCGTTCACCTCAGATGTACCCTTATCTGTGCCAAACCAACAATAGCTTCCCTTTCGGACTCTCAAGGCAGGTGCCATTCCGCAGTAGTGGCCGACGCCATCCTGTTCACAACATAGATGCTCTCAGACTGCCAGGCAGAAGGGAGATGTCCTTCAGTAGCACCATCCGGTCAAGTGCATCGAACTGAGCTCCCCGAGCTGTGATCTGACACGACCTCAGGCTGTGCATGCATACAGCATACATACACGCACCAGCGACAAACAGCCAACGACACACAGACAGAGACACACACACACACATAAACAAAAAAACACAAATTGTAGAGATTGTGTAACAGGTTCGAGGGCTGAACTCGCCCTGCTCACACCGGAGCTCAGAGTTGAACTCTGACCCGCGAACGAAGAGCTCGCCTGAACTCTGCGCATGTCGGGGAGATCGTGACAGAGGTCGCCTTCGCCTTACTTCACGGCCCGGCTATGATTGCAAACACCTGCCTGCAGCTTGGTCGAAGTCTGCTCGATTCTCGCACATTCCGCTGCTAGCTCGGTGCCGGCTGCAGTAACACCTCAATGACAGGAGCAAACAACAGGATGCCTGTAAATCACGCGGTTCGGATCCGGGCATAATCCGCCCGAGAATGTGGCAAAGAATCTGCTTCTCTACTTCTAAGAGTCTTGCAGCCGATGTCTCCCAGTTCGAATCGGAGTGCCGAGGTCAAAAGTCCAACTCTCAAGGCCTGCTGCAGGCATGTGCCATCAGAACGAGGTCATGTCGCTCAAAGCAGTGGAGGTTCCTGACTGATGCACCGGTCCGTGCCTTCGTTACTTGTGGAAGTGAGATTGCCAATGAAAAGCCTTTTTTGCGTCGAGACTCCAATGTCGCGCGCGCACGCACACAAAACAAAGTCCACAGCCAGGGCTGCAGCCTGTCCCCTCCGGCCGTGAAGAATCGCGGCCTGAGAGGTGCCAGCGATTGGCGGCGTCAAACTATGGAGAAAAAGACAAGCTACCTGCCTGTGTCATCTGGGTTCCCTGCCCATCAAGGCTGAAACTCACTGGGCTGCCAGTTTGCCCGCAGTTGTCCATTGGATCCAAGAGCATCACGGCCTGGGACGATGACCGGCATCGAGAAGTGCAACGCAGCTCAAGGCAAGGGAGCTCTCTTGGCAGATGGCATCCTGAACGTCCAGTCCTGCACCTCGTATGTTCAGTCTGCATGCGCCTCTCCTTAGCTGTCAGATGGCTATTTGGACCCCAGTGGCTGAGCATCCACCCAGCGGAAGTCTCGGCAACATACTCGGGAAGGGGCAGGTAGCATTTGTGATAATCATCACGCCCCTGAAGTCCCATCACAGTGACCTGCAACTGGTCCGATAGATTTCAGATGTCGGATCACAAAAAGGGGAAGTTTGCATGCATGCAGCCTGTCCAGCTTGCTGGAAGAAGTCGAGGTCTGTCACCGAACTTGTTCTGCAGATCTCAGCCGCAATGGATCAACAGGTGTTCGCTCCTAAAGTCATTTTCGCACCTTGCCAGTCAAGGACAGCTGAGACCTCCGCTGATCCTTGACAGTAGCAGGCAAGATAGATGCCGGGAGCCTGCAGGACAGTTGCTTTTTCAAGCGGCTTCCGAAACATGCTACTGCATGATAGTCAGCCAGTTCACTCAGCAGTGACGCTTCATGGTGTCAGTCTGTCCCATCTGGCCCCTTCTTGCCGCTTGCCTGTGGGGAGCCGAACTCGAAGAGAACGACGTCTTGCCCAGTGGTGTCTCTTCCTGGCAGCCGGGAAGCCTGGCCTGAACCTTTCGACATCAAAGTCATCAAACCATGCTGGCTGCACCCTCGTATCCACTGATCCTCGTACCCCTCGTGAAGCTCGTGGCGGCTGCTCTACTGTCTACGCCACAGCGGGCACCTTACCCATGCTGTAGTGGCCAAGTGGTGTCCACATGGCTCTCCGGATGCTCATCTTAAGACTGCGACCGGGAGCAGCGGCGACCAACTGCAGGTAATCGCCAGAGGCAAGGCCGTCTGCCAACCAAAGCTCGCAATGACTCCCGCTCTGCAGATTCGACTGCTCTACGCGTTTCTTGGATATCCGGCAGCCGGGTGGGGTTGTTTGCTGACGTAGTCCAAACTGAACTTTTCGTGACCGAGACGTAGGCCTGAGACTGTCGCCAGAGAAGCCCAGCAAAATGTGGTGCGAACTACAAAATGCCGTGTCGTGCAGGTTTCGGCCTCTAGCACTCCGACTATGCTGGCTGGCCTCCTAGATCTCGCACACCCGAAATTAAACCTCTGTGTCTAGTCTAGAGGGCGAGAACATTTCACCGCAGCGCCCTGCAGATCATGCCTGTGCTACTGGCCATGTCAGAGCACAGCATGATAACTGTTTAGAGTCTAGCCGGCCAAAGGCTGCCTGACATCTGGATCTCGACAGTGCAAGGGAAGTAGGCTGCACAATGCCAGTGTTCACCGATGTTCCTTGGCATCTAGACGTCTTATCAAGATATGGGCGGGTGAGGCTACATCGCATCTTGCTTAGGCTCAGACACTCCATTCGCCATGATCATGCCTCATCTCAAGCCAGCCGTCTGAGTCATGGAGGTTGACAGGAAATGCTCATTGCGGTGCTCCAAATTCTCACAAAATCGGGCTTGCTGCACCTCCTGTTGGGCGTCAGTTGGCGCAGGGTCACACGTGATTCTGGATCCTCTTCTTGCTGCACGGTTACCGGCGCGGAATGAGAAGTCCTCGTCACTGTCGCATCCGCCTGCCACATGTGCTGGCAAGAAACCCAGGCCCTGAGTAGGTCGGAGAAACCTAAGCTGATGCGAAGAAGCTTGGGCAAAAGACGGGCTTCTTCTTTTGCACTTTCTGCGGGGCTTAAGCAAACCCCTGAGATGAGCACGCTAACTTCTTATGCTGCGGCGACCTTCTAAGACGCAACCGAAGCTTGAACATTCGAGCACTTGGCGACGGCGATCTGAAGGATGCAAAACCATGTTTGAGTATGAAGGGAGGGAGAGTCTGTTAGGGAGGGAACTACGTAAGTTTCTGACTTCAACTGTCAAAAGGATCAAAAGGCTCAGTGGGATGAGGTAAAGGCTTAGGGCTCCCTTAGGTGTGATTCTAGTGATTCGTGCTCTTACGAGCGAAGCATGGGAGGAAGCATCAAAGGTCAATGGCAACAGGGTGCCATTTGGCTCAAGGTACCTCGCAGAGCGTAGCAAGTGGTTCAATCCCTGTACTCGGCGGGAGAGAGAAAAATTCAATTCACTTTTCTCGGCCACCAGATTCAAGGTATCTCCCTGCCCTGACAGCTTAGATCTGTCTCACTCCAAGCTCAACTTCGATTGTGCAGTATTGGCACGGCCCCAGCTGAAAAGAGCTGGCCAGCTGCATCCCCGACACAGGCGAGGCCTTGACCGGAGTTACACCAGCAAATGTTGTAGGTCCCACCTCAGGGACGTCTGCTCGTTACTGAGACTAAGAACCGTGTCAGTACGTGACGCGCATTGGATCCGAGTTGGCTCCAGGCTCTCCATGATGAGCACCGGATCCCAGCTCTGGGATTCATTGTCTGGGCCCATCTCAGGGGCCTGGTTCGGCTTCGCTTGGAACCGTCCGTGGCATGCTTCCTCTCAAGTGTTCGATCGCTCTTGGTGTTCTGCAACTCTAGCTCAGAGGGCTCAGAGGCAGGCTCCCCACACTGGTGAGTCTATGCACGTAGGCCAGCACGCCAAAGCCGCAACTGCGGGCGAATGCTCCTCAGCTATGAACTTTGCGTTTCAATCTCGCAATAACCCCCGGCTTGAACTTGGCTAGCCGCAGCGGTGCCGAAGCCTCCACACCTGCCATCCGACCTCAGCCGCTCAGCCCAGCTATTTTTCGCCCTATATTTCGCGACAGATCGACCAAGCTTCGCGCACTTCAGAGCGGACAATCCTGCGAGATTGGCCGGACGTGCAGAAGCTCATGCTGCATGCCCCCACTCTCCGCGAAAATGCCCCAGATCGGCGTGAACATCTATTGCCCACACTCCTGATGCGGTCGTCCGCTGTGAGATAGGAGCCCGTTGCCGCAGTGACGGTAAGGGAAAAGGGGCCTTCAAGAAAAATCGCCGCACGGACTACTCGGACGGCAGTCAGGGTTAAGGTGGTGCTTGGCATGCAGCTTACAACAGAATACGATGACCATCTTCCGTAAGGCCCCCACGCCCAGGAATCGCATTGATGTAGGTCGAGTTGGAAGCGCCCCTGGGGTTAATGATGCCGATGTCCAACCTGAACACGTTGCTGGTGTTGGTGCCCCTGGGCTCCGAGAACCCAGTAAGACACTGGCGCAAAATGGGCACCGTCAATGCACCCCATGAAGAAGTGAGCACACCAACACACTCGATACGATCCTGATCAGCAGCATCGTTTCGAATTCCGGAACATTCCGGACGAACTCTGTCAGTCCAAGGTTCGCATCTCCCGGGCCTCAGCAGCTCAGCCACAGCAACACTTTCGCAGCAATCAGCAACACGGAGCGTGACCGTGCACATCAATTTAAATTACGAAGGACTCAAAGTGGGCATGCGGCCACGATGTCAGTCCAGCTCGCACTCGTACGGTTGGCGGGGTCTGAGCCCTCCGTGTATGTCGGAGGTCCTGGCAACAGCGCGGCTCAGGAGTCAGAACTCCGAGATTTGCAGATGCAGTCCGTTGGGCACGGTGCTAGCTTCGATGCCAAGGGAACTCGGCACATCAGGGAATAGCGGTCAATGCTAGCAGACTGGAGCAAGTCATCCAGTAGGTCGCCGGCTGTGTCTCTGCTCCAGCCCGCCCGCAGCGGACACTTTGATCCACGATCCGTATCCTCGTGTCGAATCGTAGCCGGCCATGATGCAGCCATTCTCCAACACTGCAATCTGTCGGGAAGGTGCTCCTGTCATTGCTGCTCATGCCCCATCCTGTGATGGTGTACGCGAAGGGCCTGAGGACAACCCAGAGCAGGTTGACGGGCAAGCTTCGAAGAACGGCATGACTTGGCAGTGCTACAGAGTCTGCTATGTCCCACAGGGCTCCAGGCACACCGATCGGTGGCCGGTCAATTTGACCTGCAGGCATCAGAATGGATCCGTCTTCACCGGCTTTTTCCACTTCTTGGCTTCGGGTTTGCGACTGGCCCGGCCTTGGTTCGGGCCGCCACTGGTGACGTTGCCAGCATAGACTGTGTACTCTTCCATTTGCGTGCAGCATGTTGGGCACTGGATCTCGTCGTAACCTTCGCTACCGCGCCAGACGACAGAGGGTCGCTGCTCACTGTCTGAGAGACTCAGCGAAGGGCTGCCACACCAACAAGCTTTGAAGTCACCATGCCGGCCCATGATGATGCCACCAAATCGTGATAGAGTGTCCTCAGTAGCTCAGCCACTGCTGCGTTCCTACATGCGGGCACTTCACAGTCCAAGGACTGGACAGATCCACTTGTTCTGGGGCTGGCGAAATCACCCCCGGAAACTACGGCGCTGGACTGTGGAGCAAAGCCACACCTGCACAGCTAGCCGTGGATCCACCATCTTGGCGACACCCCGGCCCGACGCATAAAGCCTAAGATCCCGGCTCCAGATGATCGGCGATGGTAATGATACGGTCATTGTTGTTCAGGCCTGCAGAGCACGAGCGCAATCAGTAGAATTTCCATACCTTCCACCATCAGCCACAGAAGCCAAGCCTGATCCGGTCATTTCAAGCGTGCAGGCAACCTGATTTGACAAAGAACGCGCAGTCGGGCAAGAAGTGCAGGGCGAGCAGGTTCATCACTTGAGTGCCGGGCACCGGTGATGCACGCAAAAGACTGCGGGTGGCAAGACAGAGGCTCGTCACTGCACGGTTCGGACGTGGTGCAGGGGCAAGATGGTTCGCATGGCCTGGATAACACCTGCTGTAGGCCCACCCACTTCGAGAGTCGCAACCTCGACAGCGTTCATTGTGTGTGCGTGTGCGCATGGTGTACCTGGACTGTACATGGAAAGCGCTTCCCAGCAAGCTCAGCATTCTATGCAACCGGCATTCGTTGTGAACTCCTGGTCATCGCTGCAGCTGTTTGACACCGTCCCACCGGCCGAACACCAACAGACCTGGCCAGGCTCATGCATGGACTGCAACACTGGACCTTAGGAAGCGAAGCATACCCCACAGAAGTTACCTGCCAAAATCTGGAGTGCACCGCAAAGCCAGGTTACGAAGTTCCCAAACTCAACATCCCTGCGGGTTCCTAACGCAAACTTACTGCAACCCTCAACTGACGCAGCCCGCGCCCTAAACCTGCAGAGTCCTAAACCCCAAAGTGCTCTAAACCTTATAGTCTAATCCTAGGGAAAACCCTTCGCCGATCCGAAGCCCCGACATGCCCCGAACCTACAAAGACGCTTCTCTCGGCCGCCTGATAGGTTCCGGGCACTGTCACTCCGATGTTCTCCCAGATCCTTAGGTCGGAGACGCCAGGATGAAGAGCTTCTCCGACCCAGGCTACCATACACACTAGTGGTGATACTAGGGGTCGTGGCCTAATTGCTATAAAGAGTCGGAAAAGTGTTAGCAGCAAGTGTGCAGTATGCGACCACATTTCTGGAAAATGAGAGACTGCAAGGGCGAGGTGCTTTCGGTACGCAAGCAGATCTTCAAGCCAAAGCCTTGGACCATTAGACAAGCCGAACCTCAGCCCTAACTCTCAGAGCCGGTCAGCTCTCCGACCCTGACAAGGAGGAATGCTCACTCCCCAAATGTACAACTTGCGATAGGTTTCTCTTCCTATGAACGAAGCACGTACACTCCGCTCTCTTTCCTTGGAGCGTCTTGCCTTTCAGTCAGGGTGCTCTTGCGAAGCAGAGCCAGAGCGTCTCTGACCCGACGGGTCTTCGTATGGAAAATCTGTTGCAACCTCGAGGCCAAAAAAAAGAGTGCGCACAGCTACACATCTGTTGTGCATTGGGTTACACATCTCAAACCCCATAAGCTCATGCTTCGATGAATCAATGAAGGATGCGACCCTGAGCTCTTCAACCAGCAACTTTCACAAACTCTCCACACACAGACCTCATGAAGAATGGTGCTTGTAGTTGCTCGTGCACAGGACCTGGGGCTGACATAATTGAGGCATCCACCGCAGGGTGCATTGGTTTGGATGCTCCGAGGTCCTCAGGAAGCGAAAGCTGTCTAATCATCACACACTCTCCCGCGACCAGTAAGCACTTGATGATGTTGAGACCTCCTTCAAAGCACATATTCAGGAGGCGACCTAGAGTTGGTCTAGCAGCTGCGCTGACCCCCCAGGAAAACCCATCCCGCAAGTGCCCGGCAAAGCAGTCGGTCGAGCCGTCTGTGATTCGGATTCGATCTCTGCTGCTTAAACTGCCAGGATCACAGAAACTGGAGGACACCCGAGAACATGAAAGGGCTTCAATGCAGCTCTCAAATGGCGCCTGGTGCCCTGCAGGATCAACCGGAAAGGCGTTCCTGCCCGCTCGATCAGCGTCCCCTCATTCCTCCACAGGAAACAGCGGGAAACTCTGTGCTGCAAGCACCCAGAAGTCGGTCCTCGGGCCATTCACGGTTACTGTCCCCGTGGAATCCTTAGCAAAGAGCTAGCAACGTAAGTGCAACCGTCTGTCAGACTCAGACACGGCCGAGACGCGGAGCCCAGCCAAAATCTTTCGGCTGTGATGCATGGGAGAGATGTTGCAGTCCTCATGGAACCGGAAACCAGAAGCGATGTTGGAATTGACGACCACGGTCGCTGAGGCAAGGGCGATGTGGAGGTCATTGTAGTCGTAGTAACCGCTGACCCATCGTCTGCTGTGCTGTTCCCTGCTGCGGGGCCTCCTGAGTCCCGTAGACACTGCCCAGACGGTTGAAATTAGTCCAAGCAAGCGTGCTGCATGCGACAGTGCTAACTTGGTTGATGCAGAAAGTGCCGTCTCGTCTGAACCACCAGCACCAGCCTGAACTTGGTGGCCCAGGACGGTGCATCGCGGTGGCGTCGCAGACACAGATAGTGTAAGTGCCCGCCTTGCAAGTGAAGGACTTACAGCCCTCAGCACCTCGTCATTCAAGCGCCTGTACCTGCCTGGTACACAGACAAGTCCTCACAGACCAATCTCCCGGCTGCCTGCAGAGCTCGGAGCTCAGGAACACCGGCATGCAGGAGCCCCCGAGCTTCGAGCGCTGCTCTGTCCGTCACAAACCAAGCTGTAGTAGTCGGCCACAGTGGAGTACTTTCCTGTCGCCGAGGTTGCGACACAAGTGCTAACTCCGGCTTGAGCCAGCTGCCTCTCGGAGGAGTTGCTGGATCTCCACATGCAATGCCAGTCGGGACTAGGAGGATCTTGTCCTTGTGACGTCTGCGGAGCTCACGTGGCATAGGCATATACATGAAGACAACTGACCTGTTTAGCCTGCTAAAGACTCAGTTCGGCCACGTTGATGTAATCGAAATTGCTTCCGAAGACCTCGACCTTGAAACTCCATCCTTGCAGCAGCGCTCTTGCCAAGCAGAGCCGTTCGGTTGCCCAACTTTGTCGCGCTCCTTTCCAACTACGCCGTGCGGCCTGGTCGAATAACGTACGCAGAGGTGGCGGAGGTGAAGTCAATGACGGCGTCGCCAGCCAACGCAAAGTGAATTACCTGTTTCGGGATACGAATACAGTACATCAGTACAACCAAAGACATGCAGTTACAAATGCATGCTGGCAACAGGCCTCCAGGAGGAGGGCGGCCCGCATCTTTCCAGGAGCTGCGATCTTGGAGACCCTGCTGACAAAGGAAGCATGAGGCAAAACGCCTAAGATGAGACCAAAAAGTAGCAACGATGATCTTGGCATGGTGTCACTATATCTAATACAGTAGTAGCAGTCGCAGCAGTCAATGGCATCGGTAGCTGCCGCAGCAGCAGCAGCGGTAGCGGTAGCGGCAGCGGCAGCAGCAGCAGCAGCAGCAGCAGCAGTAGCAGTCGCAGTGGCAGTAGTAGCAGCAGCAGCAGTAGCAGCAAGCAGCAGCAGCAGCAGCAGCAGGAGGAGCAGTCGCAGTCGCAGCCGGAGACAGCCTTAGTAGAAGGAGTAGGAGTAGGAGAAGGTGTTGGAGTGGCAGTAGTAGTAGTAGTAGTAGCAGCAGTAGTAGCAGCAGCAGCAGCAGCAGCAGCGTTGGAGTCGTTGTCATGGCTTCGTGGTGGTCGTGGCGCCCGTGGTTGTAGCGGTATTTGTAGTCGTCGTCGTTGTTGCTAGTACTACAGAAACAACGACGGAAATGATGACAAGGGGCTTTGCCTGAGCCTCCAAGGGCTTCGCTGAAGCGACTACAGGCCTCTGGAACGGGAAGACGCAGAGCAAAGGTGAGGCGCTCTTCTGCCCACTGCTTATCTGGCTTGGAGGCTGACAGGGCTGCTGCGAGATGCGGAAGCCCAAAGAGGTTCGATGAATTAGCCTGCCATGATCACCGCAGAGCTTGCCGAAAGCCGCAAAGTGGCACCATGACCCAGCTCTCAGCTTGAAACGTGGCTCTTGGCAGGACCCAAGTCTGCCGCTGACGGTGCAAGGTCAAAGCAGGCCGGCTTTTGTAGCCTCGGTTAGTGAAAAGAGATGCTGAGCAGTGGTGCTTTACAGATGCTGCATATCAAAAGTCGATATTCGGTTTCTTGAGGTCTAGCACTTCATATACAGATCTACGAATACAGATGCCCAAATTTGCGGCAAGGTGGCACGATTCGCCCGACGATAGTTGCCCGGATGTGAAACTCTGAAAACTTCATCGTCGGAGCCGAAAGAGCCAAGGTAGATTGCAGCAAATCACTCCATCGTCAGTGCTCCGCTGAGTCTCCGGAACTCATGCCGGCAGGAAATGTCCGGACTCATGCACAAGCACCGGGATCTTTTCCTTTCTTGCAGGTGCTTCGTACACCAGCTGCATAATGCCGCACCTCAATGATCCTGAACCAGTCTCAGAATCTCAGAATCTCATCAACATGTTTGGCATCAACGCGTACAGTGTTCCATGATGCAACCTTCCAATGACAAGCTAGTTGTTAGGGGTGCTGTGGTATGAATTCAGCCGCACTGCCGCTGCAGACATTGGTCCAAGATCCACTGATGCCATGAGCCCTTAGCAATGCATCAAAGTGCTGTGACGTCTTCCTGCAGATGGCTGACTTCGCACAATGCGCATGGCAAGCTGCTGAAGGCGAACAGGATGAACCAAGGCTAGGTCGAGTTACATGTCCGTGGTGATGTTGGGAAAAGTTCGATCGTCACCCGACACGGACGGCATAGTCCACGTCAACGTCTCCACACCCAGTAGACGAGACACATCATGGCGTGAGCCAACTGACCTGACGCAAAACCAAGATCCCAGTGCCAACAAGCGGCACGAAGGGCTGGAGAAGAGACCGGGGAAGTTGAGCCAGTGATAAAGGTGACCAGACCGGTTAAGCTGAAGTGAGGCAGAACTGCAAAGCTCTTAATCCTGAGAGTCCCCATCCCAAGGCCAGGACTCGCTTGAGCCTGCCCTGGGCTGTTGTGTTTGGCTAGGCGCGCGTGCCGACCTTTTCCCTTCCGCTTGGAGCATGATCGCGCAAGGGAAGGGCCTTAAGCTAAACTGGCAGGGAAGCAAGACGCCACCGATGGATCCGGCATCAGCATGACATGCTTAGGAACTGATACGGCAAACACAATCAAGAATGAAGCAAGGACAAGAACTTCAGAATGAGATGAGCGACATAGAGAAACACTTGCTTCCGAGCCTGAGCACTGCTTGGCCTTAGGCCAGTGGCCACCGTGTTGGTTGCCAAGGTCTGCTAGAAAGCTTGGTCATTTCCTGGTCAAAAGGTTGGCTCGTATCTTGGGAGTCTTGAGACTTACATGCGAAATGGTGGTAAACTGTAAGCCAACGAGACATGAGCGGTGAACGGCCTTCAGGACCATGTGTTGAACCGATTCGGATCGGCCGTCTTTGGGGTCCCCGGTGAGGACCTTGCAGATCGTGCTCGTACCTGGCAAAGCTCCCTGGGCACAGAAACAAAGACTCCTGTGCCCTTCTGCAGCGCATGGCCACCTCCGGAGATGTTGGTCGCGACGAGGCGCCATGACCTTGCTGTGGGCTCCCAGGTTCCTGGGCCAAAGCTTCGCGCTTCTGACGATGTGGACAGTTTTAGTCAGGTCCAGTACTGGTAACATTCAGGGCCGGTGCAGGAGAGATTTTTTTTGAGGGAGACTCGCTGTAAATGATGTCCCACTGTCTTCTGCGATTCTACTCTTGCTTCCCGAGTTATCCTCTACTTGGACGCCACTTCCTCAATACACACGTTCGCCCTCTGTTTCAATTTCGGAACTTCAATAAGTCACCCTGCATGCACGTCCCTGTGACTAATACGACAAGACCAAGAAATCAAAACCGCAAGCCCTGCATGCCAACCGAAGCTGCTTAAGCCGCACCCAGTGCCTCCCTATCACAACCAGCGCAGCAGCTTGTGTATTAAGAGGCTGTCTAAACCTGAGGTTGGGTCTTGGAATAAACACATCCAGTCTTGAAGATTCGCAGTTGCAGTGGATTTCAATTTTCGCATTTCACCAAATACCGACATACAAAGAACAGATTTCGAGACCGAGGAGCTTACAGAATCTTACAGACTTACAGTGCAGGGCCGCGGTGGGAGCGCGATCCCACCCCAAACCTCACGGGCATGGCGGGAGCCTGATTCACCAACTTCGCAAATGCCATCGAGTTCGGTGTCCCCGGCGCACGGGGCTGCCCCGGAATGCGAAAGAACGTGACTTGAATCCGTCTGGCACCACTGCGCAACAGCGGGAGAGCCATTGGAATGCCAACCGGTACTGCAAGCCGGCCACATACCAATAGATCGCCCACCAAAGCCCGAAACGAAGCAAAGACGACACTGGCCAACCGGAACCTTTGTGCTCATGCCAGACCAAGCGCCGAGTGCTTTCCCGGTGGATGTCCCGAACGATATCCGTGGTACAATACTGTCGGTCGCCACCGTCCGAATCTCAAAGGGCGATTCTTGACTAACGTTGCAGTTCCGCTTGAATGGTCAGCCGCCGGCCCGAGATCGACTTGGCAAGACCAGCTGCTATGTACTTTATTATCACGATCAGCATCTGTACTCCTATCCCAGGCTATCAGCGAGAGTTTGCAACACACTGCTAGTACTACAGCTATATAATGCAGTCGCCAAAGCATTTGCTTGTTTTGTTTGTCAAGCATGGTGAGGTTCCCAGCTGCCAGGTACCCGGCTGATACAGCGGGAGCGGAATGTCTCTTAGCTGCTTCATCCTCAGGTTGTGCGTTGGGCTCCTTGCAACGAGACAGGAAGCAAGCCTTGCATGGGGTCGAGGTGCTAGTCAGTCTGCGAGAGCGGGAGTATTCTGAAGTTTACAAGGCTCACGCAGTAGCTGCCAATATCGTGGTTCGGCGTTCATGCTGGACTGTCACCGATGCTCCTCTGCCAGGGGTGCAGAGGTAGGCGAGCCAGCCTACAAAGCGCCCCAAGGCTCGGCGTTGCATCTGGTTGCAGTTCTTCAAAAGAGCAAGTCAACCGAACAAGGCCTGGACAAATACTGTGGTTTTAGCCAAAGTGTGTCCCGTGCCCGTGCGTTACTCCAACCGCCCTCCCTGAGCGGCGCCTTGCCGCCGTTTCTTCCCGGACGCTTCCGAGTGATCAAAGCGGCTTCGATGATGCCTTGAAGAGCTTTACGAAGCCTCCAACGGAGGCCACCGAACTTGGCCGTAGCAGAACATGATTCATGGGCAGGGTGTCAGTACGGTAGTGCCTCTGTGCTTCAAGCGTCATGGGGTTCGCTGGCACCGCCTCAAGAGCACCTGCTTGTCGCAACACTTGGTCGAAGAGTCTACCTCAAAAGCGCTTTGCAGGCCGGTTGCCTGCGGAAGGAGGACTCGTCAGGCCCTTGGCATGCCAAGGAAAAAGGCGAACTCTCCGGCGACTGAGTGCCACTGAACTGCCACTGAAATAGACTTCGCGATTGACACTGGGTCCGAGAAGTCTCAGGTTCGAGCACAAAGAATCAAACTCGCTTCCGTCTTGGAAGCCCATTCCGCATACGCATTGAGCACATCCGTTGCTTCCTTCACCTGCCGGAGTGGCTGATGTAAGTCAGCTGTACCGACAGTTTCGTTCGGTGAATCGTGCCTTGGCCTGGACCGTCTGCAGAAAAGCCTTGCGAGCAACAGGGCTTCCTGTGAAGCACATCGACATAGCTGTTGTCATTAGTTTAGTTCGAGGGCACCCGAGCATCATTGTCGGTGGTAACCTTGCGACCATCTCGGATGTGAAATGTAACAGCTTGGAAAGCTCAAGTCTTGTTCCACTAACTTGTAAGCCCTTCAGCCGTACTCTAAGATTGTAGCCGCCAAAGCAGTCTGCTTGACATCAGAACGCCGCATGGTCAGCTCGCAGCCAGCTACCTTCAAGCGCAGGCGCTCTGCCTCCGCACCTCGGAAGTCGAGGTCTTCAACGACGTGGGGAATTTCGAAGATTCAAGATGCACCATGCGACCACGTGAAGCCTTCAAGACTCGCCCAACGTCTCAAGATCATCTTGGAATCGCGCGTGCAGAGGCCAGATCAAACACCTCCTTCTTTTTCACAGCTTTCCAAACTGCGTCCATGTCCTCACAGGGCGGAAGGGTGCTTTACATTCGGGGACTCTGCAGAGCACAAGGACTTGAAAAGAAGTCAGGCACTCCTCCTCAACAGCGGAGCCTGGAGGAGCATAGCCTGGTTTCAGTGATGCACTCTCCCCGACATCTGGACATGTCTCTGCGGTTGCATCCAGCAGGCAGATCTTGTGCAGAGCGCGCCGAAGCTTGTAGGTCTCGCTGTTCAGATGCTTGATGGGCCTCGCGTAGGTTGCCACCAAGTCGGCAAAGACCCCTGCAAGCTCCAAGCCTCCCCTCTGCACTGGCTTGAGCTTTGTGCCTCGGCTTTTATACAGGGCCAGCTTTGCTATGGCATTCTTATAAGCACACATCTTCGAATCTGAGGCCCTTGTGCTGCCCACTCTTCAGTCCGGGGAGCTGCATTCCCCAAACGGACTCTTCCTGTGCGATGGCGAGCAGAAGCTTTTTGAGCCTGGGCAGATGGAATCCTGGATTGTGAGTCTTTTGGGGGATTGATGGCTTGGCTGTATGCTAGCAGAAAGAAGGCGAGCATATCTCGTGGGGGGCCATCATGACGGGCACCGGTGAAGTGCGCAACCTAGTAACCCACTACCGTATGTTGCAGGAAGGCCTGCAAGCCGTTGATTGCAGGAAAGTCTCTCCAATGTCTGTTCGCAATGCTTCATCTCTTGCACTCCTCGTTTGCAATCAGGCGCACAACCATGCCGAGACATCCCTGGTCGTGGCACGTCCCCCATCGCCGCCAACAGAAACCAAGAAAACGTGTCTGCAACAAAGCTGCCCAAAGCGCGGACCATGGGGCCCAGGGAGTCAATGACCTTGGAGCCGCATCACCACATTGAGACTACGAGTGATTCCTGATCTCGTTAAGCTATGCAATCTACAAGTTGCAAAACCGCAAGCCGCGTGGAAGTCGTTCTGAGCTCGTGGCCAGACACATGCGGTCTCTCATGAGCCTGCAGAGAGCATAATCGAAAAGCAGTTGCCCCTGTATCGAAAACCCCCAAAACGAGGCTCATGATTGCAAGGAGGCGGCCTGAGCCCAGCTGCGATGTCTCGCTGAATCAGCGCTTCTCTGCCTGAGACGACTGCAACGGATGCTGCCGCTGCCCGTGCTTTGCTTCAGCAAAAGCCCCTCGGTGCCACTGGGAGGCGCAGGGTCTCATGCACGACTCCAGGGGATGACAAACGAATCAGCTCGTTGGCAGTGTCTAGCGCCGAGTCCAACCTCAGATGCGGGGATCGTCTGGGGCATAGTCATCTATAGTACTAGTGTCCTGCATAAGCACCCCTTTGCACGCACAGAACCAGGTGCTCTTTTCCTTCTGGCAGTGCCTCTCCTCCGGGCCAGCTCAGTGTGTATCTTGCATCCTCCGGGCCATTGCGCATGCCGTCAAGTGTCTTAGGGCAAGCTACTCAGCTACCCAAGCCCTGGCAAGCAAAGTTCGTGAGGAGCCTCGGAGCTTGCGCCAGGCCAACGAAGGAAGCAAGCTTAGATAGGAGACTAGGGGTATTTAGGCAGATGCTGCTACGGCAAACACCACGGCAGAGATAGCTTGGATCGAAGCCCTCAAAGTACACTTAGCCGCCTTAGCCCTCCCGGCCTTGGAGCCCGCTGCTGACAAAGAGGGCTTCGCCCACTCTCTCCGAAGGAACCGTCTCATGCGCTCTCCTCCAAAAAGCGAGCACACGCATACCTACTTATAAAGTTATGTACATCTCTCTGTCTATGTTAGTAGGCTCTTAGCTTTGATGGGTCCTGGTCTTAGCTAGAAGGTCTGAGAGTCGCACGACATCACAGGGCCGGGCGTTTCTCTAGTGACTTGTCAGTGTCTCACCCTCCTCTGACTCGAGGGTGCTGCTCCAGGTCCATCCACTGGCGGAAATCGTAGAATGCCAGGCTCTCCCGCATTGATAGGATGCCGCGCAGAGGATGGCAAAAGTAGCCCGCTGTGTACAAATCTAGAATTTGTTGACTGCTCTGCTCGTTGACTGGCGATTCGGGCAAGATTCCTCGGCAGAGTGCATGGACAGGATTCGCAACCCTGCTGGCATGCGACCTTCTGAAGGACCTGGTGATAGCAAAGCCAGCGACGGCAGTCGAGAGGCTTGCGGCGTCCGGATGAATCAACACCGCATTCTCAAACTCCACATGAGAAAGTCGGTAGGCTTCCTTGGGTTACCCGATTAGTGTCAGAACCCGGGTCGCCCCAGGCAACAGTCTACCCTCCTAAGCCGTCCGAGGCTCCGGGCGTGCTCGCGCACCCCATCTTCGTCGCGTGCGCTCGATGAAAGACTGCAAGGAACAGCCGATTAGATGGTGATCCGTCTCCTGAGGTTCGTCTAAGCTACCAGAAAGCCGCAAATGCCTCTTTAAGCAGAAAGCCTCCCGTTGAAAGTGTAGCCAAGGCTCCACTGGAAGAGCGAAGTCTTTCCCTCTCCACTGTTCTTGATATTCCTGGAGGCGCTGACACAACTGACCACCTTCCAGACCTGGAGATTACGGTTTAGAAGTCTCCTCACTGACAGTAGAGTCAGTAGAGAGTTGGTCGACACCGACATCAGCAAGCTCAACTCAGACTCAACCCCGACAAGCCCATCAACCAGAGCCAGTGACATAAGGTGGTGGGAAGAGCGGATTGATCTCCACATGCAGCAGCAGGGGCTCAAAGATCTCAAGCAAGGCTTCAAGAAACTCACAGTCTGCCTCGGTCACACGAGGCAATGGGATAGCGGATAGTAACGGTCGCCCAAACACCAAACCCTACAGAGACATCCGCTCCGCCTGGTCCACATCCACTTTCAGAAGGTCCGGCCGACCTCCGTCTCGACCACATGAAAAGGGCAGGACGGGCAGGAGGGGCAAGCGTAAAAAGGTTGAAGCTAGGGTCCCTCATGTGTGCGTGTACATACAGCATGTAGGTACGTACCTGCCTGCCAATCCACCCACACACCCACCGATTAGCTACGTGCGTACTTGCTCGCCTGCGTACGTACATACATACATACATACATACATACATACATACATACTCTGTTTGTGTGTGCGGGTGTGGGTGGCTGCACCTGCTATTTGTATGAGGACAATAACTCACAAGGCATAGGGTTGGGGTCGAGATAAACGTTTCTTGCAGGAAGTGTCGAAAAGGGAACCATTGACTCATTTCCCTCGACCCCAAAACTCTAAAGTCTCTTCGATTCTGCTGCCCAGCTTCGAGGTGCGTTTACGTCGAGCCATGTCTTCCCTGACATGTTGGCGAAGAGGCTCTGCACGGCTGAAGCCACCAGGGGTCCTGTGTACAGAAGCTGGCGAAGCAGCATGCCAAGTTGCTGTCTTTCATGCCGAAGAACAAAAATGAAAGATCAAGTAAAGCAGCGACACTTCAAACCCGTCCTACGTCAGATGGTGTCACACTCGTGGAAAGCACTCGAACTTGATCTCCAAGGGATACCCGTGCCTGTTCCGCAAGAGCCTTGTCCGCCTCGATGAAGATGCCGCGCCAACCATGGTTCAGAACAAGACAGTTGGCAGGATCGTACTCGTCGCCTGGACTGTAACAGATAAAGATATGTCAGCTATGCTATATCTGCAAACAAACATAGAGATAGAATCGTCGGTAGTTAAGCTTGCACAACCCAGCGTGGGCTCGAGGTGTGCCTCCGGCGCAGCTTCCATCACCAGACCCCAAGTTCAGAACCTTGCGAAGTTGCATGGAAATCACATTAGCTTGTTAGCTTGCGCTAGCGGTCGTGCAGATGTCGCCAGGGTCACATGTGCCGAGGATCGGACCCAGTTGGAGGGGCGACCTCCTGCTGTCGCCCAACGGAAGAGGAGATCGATCGAGCTGGGCCAAGGACTGTAATAGCGAGTACCATCCACCTTCGTGCGGAACCAGCGCGCTTCCGGTGGGGGTATGAGTCTCGGACTCCTGTCGTGCTGACAGGTGCCCACAGGCGACAAGCTTGCTGAGTACAGCAGCTGGAACGGCATCTGCAGAATCTCGGCTGGGTAGTGCTGTGCGAACTGGTCCAGATGTTCCAGTAAGCCTAGTCCACGGCTGGTCAGGTGCTGCAGAAGTTCCTCGCTGTGGCTTGCCTGTCCTTTGAAGGATCTGACCGTCCTGAGAAAGCTTGCAACTCACAACTGGCCAGGCGAGGAACTAAGTATGGAACATTATGGAACCCCTCGTACCCTAGGCCGACACCCCGGCAAACTGCTCCAAGACTCTGTCGGTCTTGCTCAAGCAGCTGCAGAAGCTCTCGGATGATCTTCGAATCATCTAGTCGTGCCTTTCTGTCGTTCTGCCTGGGCGACAGGTGAGGCGAACATCACAGAACCAGGCTGCAAGTGTCGCCCAGAGCTTCAAAGGACGATTTGGGCACCCACGAGTTCACCAATGCATCCAACAGGCGGAGACAAGCCGAGGGATGAGGGCAAGGCTGCCTCTGCCAGCATCTTCAGACCATCTTGCAAGCCCAGGACTGCTTTCAACCGATCTCTGCCATGCCGCACTGGCCCCTCCAAAAGGAAAACAAGAAAGAAGGCATATCTCACTCGTCTACAACAGTCTACTGTAGCACACCTGCCGGGCAGCTCTGGCCTTGTTTACGAGCGATGCACAGAGGCCAGGCAGAAGCTTCGCAGACAGCTGGTGTGCCAGCAGTGTCCGACACAGGCTCTGCACGCCGCGTCTCCATGATTGCGCTCGGCCCTCAGGGTCTACGCTTTGCACAAGTGCGCTGCATGACTGCATGCATGCCCACCCTCGACCAGCATCTCTGGTAGTTCACAAGGCAGGCCAACTGGCGCAAGGCTTCGAGCTGCTCACCAGTGCGTCGCAGGATGTCGCTGCTCGCGGCTTGCCCGTCTCTTTCGAAGCCTGACGGCCCGACAATGTCGTTCGACCATGCTTGCAAGTTTGCCTGTCGTGATGCGGAGATGCGGCAAATGCTTCCAAGAAGCGGAATACAGACCTCAGGTTCGTCGGCGACCGTGAAGCGATTGCTCGAAGTCAAACTGCGACATACTGCCAGTTTCTACTTCAGAATTATTTGCCCAATCTGCATACTCTGTATACAGACAAGCGTCTGGTACAGGCGAAGAGTTACCATCTGGCCAAATGGGAATAAATGATGTTGGAAGGCGTCCTGAATACACTCACGATTCAGAACAACTGCGGGCCTTGCAAACGTCCAACAGGAGCGCCCTTGAACCAGGCCCTACAGCTTGTTTCAAGATCCTCCGATCCGAAGCGTCTGAAGCAACTCTATACCTGAGGCCCGAAAGCATGCGGTACTGTCCAGGAGCGCTAAGCTTTCGGAAATGGCGCCCGAATTCGCAGGATGGGACACGCTTGCCCGGCGCTTCAAATCAGCAATTAGCCAGTTTATTTGCCGTCGGCTACAACAGTAAACTCCCGGTTGGCAGCAGAGCGACGCAGGCTTGCAACAGCACAAACGCAAAATGAGACATGCTCGGCCAAGAAGCCATGACACCGCCCATGCGAAGCGAAGCACAGTCCGCGTCTGCCCATGCTGGTGGGCAGAGCGTGCTGCGCCACATGGGCTGTTTGTGGTGGTTGGGAAGTCGGGGAGGTTGACATGAAGGATCGCTATCTAAACTTTGGGCCAAAACCATGGCCCGGAAGCTGCAGAACGAATATCGCGGGTGCAAAAGGAACACTCTAAGAGGGCCGCAGAAGCTCTGGAGATTGCACATATCCTTAGCTTCCATCCGTTTCTATCCACTCGACGTCCTAGGTACAATGAGCATCGCCTCCAAACAAACTACTCTTGCTCGCAACAGCTTTGAGGCAAGCAGCGCTTGGGCCGCGTTTTATCAGAAGCGTCCAGGCGCCAAGCTAGAGCATGCTCTAGCTCTGCTTTCCTGACTGAGCGACAAGCAGAACCCCGCCGAACCGCACAGACCGAAACTCGAGCTGACCCACCAAGATAGTTCAAGTCGCGCGAGCCAAAGATCGGCAATGCTGTACAGCGACGGCCAGGCGGCAGGCTGCTTCAACGACAATGGGTTGGGTTCCTGACAGGCAGAGAAGCCGAGAAGCCTGATTCCATCTGTGGTGTGGGAGCCTCTCGCTTCCTGCTCAGGGTGCGCTTCCTCATCTCCTCACCAAACGAGGTCGTTCGAAGCTTTCTTGGGGCTCACGACGCATGTCACATGGCATCACCACCACCACGCCCCTCCTTCACCGCCTGGGTCAGAGCCAGGCCCAGAGGCTGCGCATTGGTCAGCGCTGGATACTTCGGCGGCTCCTGTGCAAGCACTGCAATTTTTCATCGAAACATCTCAGAAGTGACACTCACAAGCTAAAGCGACTGAGGCGTGCGGCGTCTTTGCGAGCTTCCAGCTGGCCCAATTTCTCCTTGACAAGGAGAAGCTCTGCCTGCGCCGAACGACAAGTTCTCATGGATGGCAGACTGCAACTGCCGCGACAGCTAAGCACGGGCTTCAGTTACCAAAAAGCCGCGAAAGTTGCTGAAGAGCTACCTTTGCAAGACTGCCAGGCAAGAGCCACGTCTTTGTTGTCGTGCCCCAGTGCCTTGCGATGTTCGATCATCTGCATGACGGCCTTAGCCACATGTCGTCGCCATATGCCAGCATGAACATGACAAAGAAACACAATGAGGCCACGACATCTAGCCGTGCGGAAGATCCTTGTCGCATAGCCTCTGCGACAAGAGTCTCCAATTCCCCCATACTTACACACACACACACCCGCGCGCGCGCGCGCACGCACGCTTTGATGTGCTGGTCCGGTGTTCTAGCTGCAGTATGTTTCAGTCGTCGAAATAGGCAGATTCACCACTAGTCGCAGACGCTTGGCCTGTCGACGATGTACAGTTGACGTTTGTGAGAGGGTCTTCACATTTTCACCAGGCTCCGTGGGTAAACTGCTTGCCATTAAAATCCAGATGATAATATTCATGGGGATTTCGTGCCAGCATAAGCCAGGTACCAGAAGATGATGCATAGGATGGGGCTCGGGTTAGACTAGACACAGGGGATGGTGCCACATGAGGTGCCCTCGCGGACTTGAAGCGCCGGACCACATCACTCTATGGGTTTAGGGCATGTCGGGCTTCCGCGACATCTACTCCCCGAGCCTTCAACCGATTCCGCATCAGCTTCAGTTTTGACTCCAACTCTTGCTGTGCCGCGCATTGCTTCTCCAGCTCCTGGCTCATCTATTCAGCAAGCTCTCACAGATGCGCCTTAGCGAACATCCTGTCTTCAGGTGTTGTCAAGACCTCTTCATCACCAACCGTGCTCACACTTTTTTGACTGTGACTAGGTGGCGCTTAACCTGCAGATGATGATGAAGTATAGCATGACAACCTGATGCTGCACATGCACATCATGCGGCATTATGGCCCAGCATAAGCTGCTTAATGTCCAAACTCTCCGCCGACCAGCCAATGCCTCACGCCTTACGAATACCCTGAACGTCCCCTCACGCTACATTTCATCCCTCATCGACGCCCCGGACATCCTGCACTTCCTTCTCTGCGGCCAACCATGCGAGATGGGTGCTGCAGGCGCGGAACCTCTCGGGCACCTGATGATCACAGACATTGAGACGTCCGCGCGCAATGCGTGAAGTTCGGGCTAGCCGTGCTTCTCTTTTGTCTGCCTTCCCTTTGGGCGGCAGCTTGACCATCCAGCAAAGACGGATCGCTCGGCACTTCCTGATTGTTTCCTTCTGGCTCCTTCTTCCTAGGTCCTGGGCTCACAGCATGCTCTAGGGTAGTTTCGGGACCTTGGATTGGCACTCTGTCGAGACCTGCCGAATCTTGACTATAAACTAAAGAAGTGTCCGAAAAGCAGAAGTATCGAGTCAGCATTTGGTGAAACGTGCAGCGACTGCACCTTGAGCCAGGCGGCAAAGTCCAGCTCCAATGCTTGAAAGGCAAAAGGTTTGCCAAAATAACTGCTGTGCAGTAGCTCGGTCCCTTTTCTCGTCGCCGGAACAGATGTGCAATCCTGCACAAGCGGGAACGTGCCCACCAAACCGACGACCGCCCCACGCGACAACCGATCCGTCGTACTTGATGGCCACAAAAGCATTACATGTAGAGTGCACGTCATGAACATCGGTCTCCAGGAGCTCATCGGCAGAGCAATAGTTGCCTCCCTCATCCTTCACACCCCATGTAACCACAGCACCGGAAACGGTGACTGCAGCGAAGGCGTTGTCTGAAGCACAGACTTTTCTCACTTCTCGGAGCTGCTGAGCAACTCCACTGCTGTCTCCTCCCCGGTTACGGTGCCCCCAGGTCACAACGGTACCATCGGATTTAAGCCCTGCGAAGGCTAAGCGCGTTGCGACAACTTGCTCGACACCATCCAGGCGCTGTCCGGTGGAACATAAATCCAAGTCGAGATAGTGTCCTCCCCAAGGCACCACCACACCACCACGCTTCACGGCAGCAAAAGCCACTTCGTTGCTGTATATCTTGACGATGTCGTCCTGGAGATGCTCGTGCACCCCTGAAGAGTCCCCACCGCAGGCAGGATCCCCCCAACAAATGACGGATCCTCCAGCCATTAGGGCTGCAAATGCGTTTGAAGTCGAAGCAATGTGCCGCACTTGCATGTTGCCAAACTTACATCTAACGCTGTCAAAGCCCTGGCGGGCAACAGCAGCTCCCCAACAAATCACAGAACCATCATGCTTGATGGCGGCGAACGCGCACTTACACCCAAATACTGCCAGCACGCCGCCGGCTAAGTCTGCAGAGACTTCGTGCGGATGTCCGCCGGCGGCAGGATCACCGCAGGCGTGCACGCCGGAATTCCTGGTAAGAGCCGCAAATGCAGCATCTGTGGCAGAAATGCTTTGTACAGCTCCTGTGCACGGAGGAGGCCCACCACCAGATTGCGCGTTTCCCCATGTCACCACCGAGCCATCTTCCTCAGTTTTGAGGAGCCCTTCTCTCCGCTGCATATCAAGTCTTATCCCTGCAACAGCTTCGGCCTGTCCTTCAAGGCTGCAAAGGCCGAGCGGGTGGAGAAGATAGTGCAGACCCCAGTCGAAAGTTGTAGCCTCCGCTCCCGCTCCGTTTACATTTCACAAAGTGCAGCTGCCGTGTCTGCTTCATCATGCTTCACTGAGAAACAGCACTACAGCCATGGTCTTAGGTGTTTAGCAGCTTTGCATCTCTGGACCGTGGAAGCCCTTAGGAATGGCTTCTGCTGCTGCCTGACGGAGCTGCTGTCACCTCCAGCCGTCGCCAAGCCCCAAGTCACCACAGACCCATCATCCTTGACCGCAGCAAAGGCAAACGGATTGGCATAGACACCTCCCGGCAGCATTCAGTAAACAATTTGCAAGCCTGATTTGACAGCTTCCGGGTACGAGCGGCGCAGAACATTGCTCATCAGCTGATCTTGCACGTGGCCGGCATTGCCCCCAAGATCAGCATCACCCCATGACACCACTGCCCCCGAAGATGTTATGATTGCGAACGCACACTGCGCGGACGTAACACCTCATATGCAAGCCAGTGCAGGTCAGCGCATATAGGCTCATAGATAAGACCTGATAAGACCATCGTCCATGCAGGCGGCCGACTCTGATGCCAAGGTGCTCTGCACAGCATGTGCGATGGCCTTGGGTGGCTTGGCAAGTTTAGTCCGGCTGCCGCCGCTGGCAAGACTCAGCGAAGCCGAGCACATTATGCTGTCAAAGATGCCGTCAGCACCAGGTGTTTATCTGCTGGCGCAGTGATCTCAGCAATGCAGCTGGAAGGGGTGACCAAGCGCCCGGTAGGTGCAAGTAGTGTGAGACAGCCTGCGGATGAGCTTGTCTAACATGTGGCAGCTTGAGCTAGCGCTACGATGCGCTTTGCCTCGGTCTGAAGGAAGGCCATGGAAAACACTTCTGAGACATGCCCCACGATCGAGCATCCTTCGTCAGCACGGAGGCAGCTTCAGAAGTGAGGCCGGAAACGAAACAAAGCTATGAGTTACAAGTGCACTGCCAACACCCCTCCAAATTTTCTGACAGCCTTCGACAGATCAAGAGACATTCTCAGCAACGTGGCTCCACTCATCCACACGAGAGAAACAGTAATTTGCATCTCGTCTGTCTGGCAAGTCATCTGGCAGTCTGTTGCAGAGCTGCAGCCGCCGTGTTCTCTGCAGTTGCCTGCAGAAGCTACTTCCCTCATATCTTCGCCTGATTGCCAGACTAACGTTTGGGGACGGACTGCTTGAGCGGCGAATCGCCAAATGCCAAATCACAGGAAACGGTGCATCGACAAATGATTGAACACGCACATGCCGGTCCATCCGGCCTGCTAAGAGTAGGAGGTAGCAGAAGGACGGAAAATGCCCATACCGGCTGGACCTTTTTGCACGAAGCCGGCTCAGTCGTCTATCGCCACTCAGAAGCCCCAGTCAAACGGTCCTGAGTTTAAAGCACAGGATCGCTCAAAACGGCAGCTGGCCCCTTCATGCGAGTACCTGCCGCATGAGATCTGCCGGCACTGCGGGTACTTTCCTGGGCGTCTTGCTGCCACCAGCTTCGTCAACAAAGGCATAATTGAAGTTGAGTCCTGCACCAATGCAATTTCTCGCGTTCTGGTTTATGCTTTTTCTGCCACTCGCAACTGGGCATCACCAGGCCTAGACTTCGGGCGAACAAAAACTTCGGCCAAAAAAAAACTTCAAAGAAAACCTCAGTAACTCCAGTCAGTCTCTAAAGACTCTAAGAGAGCTAAAAGCTCAAGCTTGGCAGCATTCTTGGATCGTTTGTCACGACACAGTGTGGGGCACTTTGCGCACAAGCTCTCACGAAATTCGGGCACCTGTTCGCGGCTTTGGCGATCGATTCTCACCACTTCCATGTAAAGTGCTGGCATAATAAACAACCACCTGGCTGGACGGGGTGCAGAACATCCAGTAGGCAGGTGTGAGTGTGCGGAAGTCATGTCACAAAACCGGCCGTGGACACCGAGCCCGCTGGCATCGCGGCGGCACCAGCCTCCTGTGCCTCTGGATGTTCACCCGACCAGTGACCCTGAGGATACTTTCCAGAATGGCTTCCGGGCACCTCGTCTGCATGGTGGAGCACGATGGGAGCTAGCCGTTAGACAGAAACAACCTGGGCACTCCGATTCATCCATAGCTAGGACAGTGCACGAATCTCGTGGCTCCGTTGTCCATCGTGAAGTCATCCACGGCCCATATGGTGTTTAGGCCCCATTGCAGCGGTCGTTCCAGCGGGACCTTCGAAGTGTCCACGACATCGCGGTGCATGTCACCTGTTGCAGGCGGGTGTTTGCTCACAGCCAAGAGACATGCCAGGGCCAACTGGCCTTCCGGGGTGCCGGGTGCCAGGATCAAGAGCCGAACCTTCCAGGAAGCAAAGCTGCAAAGAGTCACTGAAAATCTTACGCAACACGGGCCTCCCAGGCGATGGAGTGGTGCGAGCCCTCTCCATGCGCCCTTCGGGCCAGCTCAATGGCTTCCTGTAGCACCGCATCTTGGGCAAGGCTCTGTAAAGCCGGCTCCTCCAAGGCACTGCAGAGAAAACGCGGAAAATGCAACCTAAGCAAACTGGAAGTACTCGCCACAACTCCAACTTTGATCTACTTGCTCAACCCCCAGATCCTTCAAGCGTAGGCCTATCCGGTTGTCTGGCAGCTGGCACGATTTCAGAGACTGGTTCTGTGGCATGCCGCGTTATTGGACTAAAGAGGCTTTAGCCAAAGGGTCACCGACCGGAATAAGCTTCCTAAACAAACTCCAGTCATTCGCAACAAAGAAGATCGGTCAGGTGGAGCATGGATGTTTGATAAATGTGCACTCCTTCTCGGCATCCAATGGCCACTTCAGCAGCTGCGTACTGCCTCCGAAACGCACGTTGCGTCCTTCGGACATGCGGCCCGTCTCGAGCTCCTCGCAAAAGCCGAACTGCCGAACTTCTTTCCGCAACGCTACACTCTACGATCATTTGTTGTCCGTGCCCACTACCTCTGCGGGTTTTGCTGCTTTGCATGTCAGCCTCCACCCTCTTCACTGCTCGGACTACTCCCAGCGCAAAACCTCCCGAATTTGCCGGAGCCTAGGACTCTCAGACTTTCGGTTGGCGATTGTTCCGTTTGCACGATCCATCTTGAGCCAATTGCTCCATCGCGTGCCCGGATCGTCAACGACCCTAGTAAGGGCATTTTGGCTCTCTCAAGCTGTAGCATCCCGTCACAACTTGTCCTGCAAGGCTGCTGCCACTTTCTCCGGCGAGGTCCACTGATCCAAGACAACAATGCCATCACGTATCCTGGTGGTCAAAGTCATCCGTGGATGGAGAGTCAGAGTATGTCTCAAATTTTCTGTACGAAACGGTACTATCAGGAGAATCGGGGTTACTATACGGATGGAGCACTCTCAGTGCAGGCAAGCCGCAGGACATGTGCTATCTCGGCGGAGGTGCTCGACGGCGGAAGGCGAGCCAGCGGAGCAACTAAAGCCATGTCTCCCAGCAGTACAAATGGTGCCAGAGACAGAACAAATCGCCTCGCAGAGGAGATAGGAAAATCTTAAAGATTTGAAGGTGAAGCACAGTCGCAAAAGAAGCGCTTGCAGCTAAGCTTCATGAGGTGCCTGCCATAACCTTGTCTTGCCGTTCCCGGCATACTCCTGTGCCCGGAAGCTACTCCAGGCGATGCAGAGCGTGCGGACATGTCCCTGCCTTCTCAGAGCATCGGCTTCGCAGTGCTTCTGGGCTATCAGTGCATCTGCTTGACACCGCCACTAGATCACTAGCTGTCATCGGTAAAGTATCGACGTGGCATAAACATGTGCACAGGTAAAACATCCCGCGCTGCATCGTGCAATATTGCCCGTGATCATTGCTCGTGCGTTCAGGTTCTTCTCTGGAGCCATGGCAGAAAGAGAATCGGAGTATTACAAAGAACACGACCCATCCGTGCATCTTCAGCTCACACTCCGATTCACTTGAACAGGAACTTGGGATCTCTGAGCGGCCGAAACTCTGGCAAATTGCGAGTTCGTTTGATGGCCTGCTGTCCGGTCTGCTCGGTGAAGACCCTGAACTGAACAGCAAGCGGGCTCGGAGCAAACGATCCTTTTCGAAGGGCCACCCAGCTTCTGCCTTCATCCTTCTCGCTCTTATTCGGAAAGCTCGCTTGCGTGCCTGTGCACCTTCCCAAACTGTCTGCAGGCCCCAAACCACTTCAGCATCTCACTCTCGGTCACGTCATGGTCGCCTTCGACCAGTCCCCAACCTCAAGGCTTAAGCCGCACAGAAAGACATTCAATATTCAAGAGACATGGACAGCCTATGACAGCCTGCGAAGCGCGCACACCTTGCATGATTCCTCAGCCCTGCACGCTCTATTTGGAAGTTCTCTTCCAGCTGTGCCCAGCGCATAGCGTCCTCAGCAGAGGTGCTGCGATCCAGCAGCGCGCTGGCGACGATGAGCGACTTGGCCTAAACAGCAAAGCAACAGGTCGAGAAACCCTAGCGAAGCCTATGCTCCGACAGCACTGGACTGAATACATGCCCAGCCACGGTCTGCGTCGCAATTTCCAAAGCACATAACTCCCAGGCATCACGAGTCAAGAGCTGCTCAGCTACCCGAAGCATGGTTTCCTGAGCCATCAAGACATCGCCACACAAGAATCTGCTCCCAAAACTTGTTCGCATCTGTGCAATCGCCTGGGTATCCCACAATGCGCATCGCCCATCTCATAGTGTTAGTAAGACAGCACCAACAAAACAACATTCAAGATACCCTAACACCTTAAACCCGGAAACTAAGCTACACAGAGTCCGCAGTCCTCGGGGTGACCTGGCGAGCCAAGTCCCGTCGCCACGCCAAGCTTCACAGCGTACCTGCAAAACTGGTCTGATACTATTTCGCAATGCATTATATTGACACACACACACACTACACACTCCCGCTCTACATATGTATATATATATGTATATATACACACAGATATATATATATGCTACACCCTCCCTGATGTACCTGCCTACTTGGTGTGTTTATACCACCGGTGTGTGTCCGCAGAACTTCATGTGCAAGGGCGCTGGGCTGAGCCACTAAATACGTTTTCGTGTACTTTTCGCTTCACCCGTGTTTCAATCTAGTCACTATCTGTTCCCTAAAGTCTCATCGACTCAACGTCAAGCAGCAATTGCGATGCGTGTCTTCTTGTTTCTCTTAGAGCATGCATCCAGTTGTGGGGCGTTTCATACTCTTCTGCCTCATCCCGACATGTTGCTCAAGCCGCACAAAGAGCAGTACGCACACAGTACTCACGAACATTCGCAACTCGTAAATAAATGTTAGAATAGCTAATCGGTGCGGCAAGACAAGAAGGAACGGCGTAGCGGTAGAGCGCTATGCGTGCGTAGATAGTGAGTACCGCTTATTTCATTGAGAAGGAGATAGCAAAAGAAAACGCAAATATGCACCAAGTATTCACAAGCGGCGAAGTCATGCAATGCCCTTGCCACAACTTGAAGGGTTCGCCAATGCTCGAGTCGTTTACCAGGTAGTGAAACATTCAGAGGAAATAATGGGTAGCAAAACCATTACACAGTATCTTAATTAATATCATCTAGATCTGAAGCATATACTACTGGAACATTGGTTAAGTTGTATGTGAACATCACATGTTCGACGAGTCTCGAATGAATTCTTGCAATTTCCCTTCTTGCTTAATGTTACTTACGTATATGTCGAGAGCTCGGCACTGCACATTAAGTAAGTTTTCGGCGAGTACTTACATGGGCTTTAACTATTGCGATAATCTGTAATCGTCAGACACAGCATGAAGATGATGCAAATTTTAAGCGCGAAACGAAAATCTTCTTTTGTTGGACTTCAACGGAAAGATGCGCCGAGCATGACCCAAACAATAAACAATTAGTACACAGAATAGAGGAATGGAGGGTTTAATGCTGAACAAGTAATCTTGAAGTAGCAACTAAAGAGTATCTACGCAGTGGTTCTGTGCGGATGATACGCAAGATTACAATTACGTGCTAATTAGATGCTGCTTAAATATCTGACATGTTTGACTACATGCTGACTTCCTGTGCATCACAACTTTTTGTTTGCGTTTACTTGTGCCGGGCTGCAGTTTAGCACTAACAACACGCTAGTATAGCAAAGAACTCAGCTATATACTATGGAACTATTGCTTAAGGTTTATGTGCACCCATTTTAAACTTTCTCCTTTTGTTGAAGTAGTAGTTAGGCACCATATTGAACATCAAACAAGCATCAAACCGATATTTGATATTTGTGTATTGGGTACCTCATCAGAATTGTCTGGCACGTGTCCCAAAATTATTTCAAGATGGAATCCGCAACGTCGTGAGGCAGATTCTTGCAGATTGTTACGTCCAAAAGAAGTCATAGCAGTGATGAACTTGCACAGGCATAGTGATGATTTCAACTCCAGGTGAGCGATAAAAGGTCGTACGCAATCAAGGCTCGCAAAATTTACTATCTAGTGGCAGTGATACATGTCTGACGAAAGTGAAACTGCTTGCTGTGTTGTAGTGGTGCTTACAGTGCTTCCAGCTCGACGTATGTGCGTGTGAATGCGTTTACGTACATGTTGTGTGTCATGTGTGCGGCTGTTGCTGATATGTCCAATCATTTCCGCTCAAGCGCAAGGCTACGGCAAGTTTGCGCTGTAGTGGTATTTCCAATGTGTTTGGCTCCGTGCGTGTCAGTTTTGTTGTTGTTTCCTATGTATTGGGCAGCGTGTGTGCTGTTGTTATTTGTGTTTTCCAATGTTGTCAGGTCCTTGTTCCAATGTGTTCGGCTCCATGTGTGCCACTTGTATTGTTTTTTCCAATGTTTTGGACTCAGTCTTGTGTAGTTTTAGTGGTTTTCCCAATGTTTCCGTGAGTCAGAAGCAGCAAACATTGGAAAAACCAATAACAACCTTAAAAACCATGGCAACCATGGTTTTCAAGCTATATCGTCCGGATGGTGTCACGCCTGCAGATAGTTTAAAGGTCATGGTTTTTTTTATGGGTTTTTCTAATCGTGTTTTTCCAATGCTGTTGGCTCATTCTATTGCTTTTGTTTCCGATGTTTTGGGCTCCATGTGTGCCACGTGTATTGGTTTTCCAATGTTTTGGGCTCCGTTTATGTTGACTTGTACTGTTCGAGAAAGCACATGTGACAAGCCGGACTGCAGGCGCAACTCGCCTACCTCGTTCTGTCATACATCCGAGGGCCCCTTAGGGCCATCAGCCGCCCTGGCCAATGTGGTGAGGGCAGGAAAAGCAGGAAAAGGGTACATGGGGGGGGGGGCACTATCTATCTATCTATCTATCTATCTGTCTATATATATATATTAATTACCCCACCCCTCATGTACCCATGCATATATATATACATACATACATACATACATACATACATACATACATACAATGTATCTATCTATCTATCTATAGTACGCCACCCCCTCATGTACCCACGCATATACAGATATAGTTATAGATGCAAGTATAGATTTAGATATAGATATAGATATAGAAACCAGCAAAAACAAGCACAGCTGTGCGGCAGCTTGCGGCCAAAAGGCTCTTGTTGGAACCATTCCCGCAGTGGACGCCATTCCTGCTCCTGTCGCTCTGCCAGGAACTCCTCGTCGACTTGGAAGCATACCTCACTTCAAAGCTCAGGGTTACCTAGCCATAAGCAAGGTCATGAGACTTGCGTTGCAAGCAGCTACTCATAATAAATATTTGGTGGTAGTCTCTCCTAACTGTAGCCCTGCTTGCTATGTCCCATGCTGCTTCAAATGGCGCGGAGTTCTGAGACGGCCTTGCCTACTGCGCTCTAGCGCGTACTGTCGTGGCAAGATGCGGTGTCCATCTCTAGAAAAGGCATCATCCGGTCAATGCAACCCTCTGGGTCTTTCTGGGTGATGTCCAGCGCTGTGCACCCTGGCAGGGTACTTCCATGTACCAGCTACTAGTCCTATAGTAACACTTTGAACCACGTAGCACAGTGAAGATCCGGCCTAGGGTCGTGAAGGGCATCTCCAGGGGTTCAAGGTTCTCACCTTGTGCCCTCCATTCTCGAGCCACGCGGTGTGCGACACCGACCCCAGGCAAGTCCAGGGTAGTGCCTTTTGGCGTCTTGACTACCTATACAGGGCTGAGCAATGGTGGTAGACTTAGACGCTGAGCAAGGCCCGAGCCTTGCCGTCCAGAAGCACGCGAAAGAGACCACCGACTTCCTCGATGGACACCTCCTCATAGAAGCGCTTTATCTGTTTCGGCCTCGTTGCAGTCACCAAGCCTCGCCAGGTGCGGTGAGAAATCAACTGCTTTGTGCTAGCAGCCACGCCTATTCGTCTTTGCAGGCGCAAGAGCAGCTGCCGTCATGGCCAAAAAATCACAATGCAGATCTGTCCGCTACAAAGGGGGGTCAACGGTAGTCCATGCAAGTTTCCATGGGTGCTCAGGCTCACCGCTCGACTGCAGCTTCTAGCGAAAAACAACACCCGCGCTGACAGGACGGTCTCTTGCAAAGGCTGCTACGTGATCCCCCACACGTAGGGCCTCGTCCTGCAGACCGACCCACGGCTGAAGCGAGTCGCAGCATGGCGAACGGCGTTGGAAAACTGAATCTGATCAAGACGACATGTCACGATGGGCCTGAGGGATGTGTAGACTTTGCGGGCAATGCAGTAGAAGCTGGTTGCTTTTGCTTTCTGATTGTGCTCAAGTGGTGGTACTTCCTTTTGCGGCGTGTTTCGTGTCCCTAATCAACTTGTCAACTCTCCCAAACAGCGCAACAAATGGATGCAAAACACTTCTTGCATGCAGCAGAAACGGAAAGATTCACATGACCCTGAATAGGTAAGCACCTGGTGTATCACATGCTCTCGGAACTGCCAGTCGCCGTTTTGATGCGCTGTGTCACACCAGCAGGTCGTCATCCGGCGAAGCATAGTTCCGACCTGTCTCGAGGACGAAGACCACCATTCAAGCTCGAGACTCTCGACATGCCTGCATCCAGCCGGTTCTTCGTCCGCACGCCCAAGGCCTTCCTCCGAGCAATCCGCCGAGAGCCTGGGAGGCCTAGGATGGGAGCACTTCATGAAATGACTAGACAGGTTCTCACTTTTCCCTGTCGCAGTGCCAGCGTCAAGACATTTAGCAGGCCACGGTCTTGGTCCGTGTAGCGCCCTCCAAATGTAGCAGCCTTCTCAGGGGACAGGACAGTGCTGCTCCGTGTTTCTGTGCAGAAGTTCCAGTTCATGCGCTCGATTTGCTGACCCGAAGGGATAGCTGAATCCTGCCTGTATTCGGTCGCCGCCTCTTAGTCAACGTACGTCATGTTTATGCCACCGCAGCAAGTGAATGAGACGGCGAAGGCAAACAAATCTAAGCTCCAGGCCCCCAGCCCGCTCCAGCTGTCGGGTAGGCACCGGACCGAGCCTTTCTGCCGACAAGCCATGGAAAAGTCGCCACATGCTGCTTGCAACTGTTGCTGTTGAAGGCTTCAGTCTCCAATGCTTGCAACGAAAGCCGAGAGAGCGGCGCAGCCTCCCCTTCTTTGGCAAACTGGGACCAGCCTGAGACAGGAGGCTCGTTGGGCATCCCGTCTGGGGCTCAGCTGAAGTAGCATAAGCAGCAAGCTGAAGGGGGCCCGATCTTCTTGACCTGCTAGCTTCCAGAGGAGCCAAAATGGCAGGGCAGTTGCGGTCAACAACACCTGTGGCCCTTGCCAGGCTTACCATGGCTTCTTTCTTTGTCTTCCTCTTCTGAACCAGAGTCCTGCTCCTCGTTGTCAGACCTGCGCAGCTGCACATAACCACCACATACACGTACAGCTCTTCCTGCATCTGAGGATGCATCTCGGACTCGCTGGCCAGGAGCCGCTCTCGGATGTCTGACAAGCCGTCGCCCGAGGTGACCCCGTCCTCTCAATAGTTTGCATGCGCTCTCATGGAGCGATCTACCCGCGCGTGCTTCAGATTCAGATCTCTATGCCAGGAACGGATGTGGAGAACTACTCTAACAGGGGGTAGTTGCGCGTCGCCCACGACTCTTGACATATACAGTAATATACAGTAAAGGATTCCCAAAAGCAGGTCAAAGCACATCCGAAAGGGCAAAAGCAACGAAGACAAAATGACCGCATAGGTCGCCACTTGGGGTGTCACTGCCACTCTGCATTCTCAGGGCAGCTGTTCGACAAAGCCAAAGCTTCTTACAGCATCTTCTTCGGCACACGCAGCCAACCAAAATGCCTGATCAAGTGGTTGAAGTGACACAACTCCATTTCCAAGTATGTCTTACTGGTCATGCCTACAACACTCACATGACATGTTGCGCACAACAGCCTGGAGCCACGTCTGGTGGTTCTGCCCGTGGCTTATGGACTTTTGGTGTTTGTTCGTCCTGAGCGATGACCCCCGATCCACCGTCACAGTGTGTTAGACTTGCTGGTTGTGCCATGCATGCGGACTCTGTAGCAAGTCCAGCACTGAAGTGTCTGTTCAAAGGCGCTCTTCCGTTTCGCAAATGTGAACAGTCTTGCATCAAGGACTGGGCCACTCCGATTTGTCACGATGTCTAGTACCCCGAAACTTCCGTCAATCTGCTGGTGTCAAAAAGGAGCAGGCGCGTCCTTCGAACTTGCCGCAGATGCTTCTGCAGCAGCTGTTGCCTTTCGGGCTTTCGCCTCAGAAACCCCACACGTTCCTTCGACGGCTCCCAGAGCGAAACGGTGCACATCACTTAGACGCCCTGCGCGTGGCAGACGTGAAGAGCTCTCTTCCATCACCGGAGATGTCAGATAACCTGCACGCACTCCCAGTACATGTATGATTCCTCAACTGTTCCATCCACGCAATTCCCCAACACAGATGCCAAGTCGGACGATTCCCTGAGGATGAGACCAAGTAACTCACCCTCCTGAGCACACTTCTTGCGAGCTCATGTTGAACCGAAAACGTCGAAGTCGAAACATGGGCGCAGCAGGATTCAGCAGACCCAAAACCCTGAACAAAAAAATCCCTAAACCCGAAACCCCATAGAGCGTTTCTGGAATCACCCTGGCAAGTTCAGGGCAAAGCAAAGAACTGGGTGTCGAGCAGCACCCTGGACGCGATCGGCCTTTCCGAGAATCTCGAGGCCCCCATCCAAGCCTGAGCTCAGCAGGGCCACTACAGGGTTTGAGAGTTTAGGACTTTTTGGATATGGCAGTCTAGGGTCGGAAGTTTTCCTGTTTGATTTTACAGTTCAGGAGGGCTTCGGGTTTGTGAGTTTAGGGTTTAGCAGGGTTGCGGCGCTCACAGATCGGACTTAGGGATTTCGACTCTCACAGCTTGGGCAATCCGGGCGAGGGGTCTGAGTACATTGAGCAACATCACAGCCAACAGCTAACCCACGCCAAGTCAGGGGCTTAGGGGGATTGTGAGGCGACACTGTTGCTTCACGCTTACCATGCAAGGTTGACTGAGTTTCGAACTCACAGGTCCGTCGCCACCTTCCTCATCTGAGGCTGGACCTCATCCGCGCCCAGCTGAAGATTCGCAGACTAAGCGCCCAAGGAGGCGCAAAACTGAAACAGTCACATATACAAATATCCACGGGTACATATTCAAGGATATATACATGTAACTCATAATGAATACTATTCCGAATTATCATATCTAACACATAATGCTTGATATATAAAATGTGGTATAATATAAATAAATATATGTATATATTTATTTATTTATTTATTTAATTATGTTTATATTTATTTCTATATTTATACTTTATACTTAAATGACTTATACTCATCCTTACCTTTATATTTATACTTATATTTATACTTATTTATATCTATATTTATACCACATGACGTATTTAGCATAAAATACCCAATATACAACGTATAATACGTTATATACAAAATAAAACTTGTGTTGTATATCAGACAATGAATCATACACCAGATGTTATACATTGACGGCATTGTATGACTTGTACGGCATATTGAATACATGATACATCAAATGAAATGCATCATTTATCATAGACCATGCATCATACATCCTGAATGTCCTTAATGACATATGGTAAAAATAGGTAACAACGCCTGGTACGTGACCGGCGTTTTGTGGCTTAGCTGAGACAGGAAACGAAAACCTAGGGAAAACGTGTATTATGACTAAAAGTTGTGGTAGGAAAAGCGGAGAATCCCTGTGACAGGTCGATCGTTTTAGCGAAAAAGGTGCTGGCGCTGCAGTAAAAGCCACTTTTGCGAGCACAGCGCTGCGCAAACTTGGTCAACAGCACTTGTTGGCCGCTTTGCTGATGCCTGATGAAGGATCATCATCCATCATGACCCTTCGTCATGCATCATCATCATCACCATCATCAACCATCATCAACCATCATCAGCCATCACCATATAAGATGGTCCGCCATCACGAAAGTACTGTAAATACCGAGTAAAACGGCTCGTGTGGAGAGAATGTTCGGGGTGTTTGTGTACCAATGTCGTCAT
>CAJNJA010036364.1:0-28982 GCA_905231915.1 Symbiodinium necroappetens
CCTCCCTCCCTCCCTCCCTCCCTGTACACTTTTTGTCTCTCTCACAACAACAAAGCAGTGCTTGTTGGTGTGGTTCCGACGCTTTTTGTGGCCGTTAATCTTAGTGAAACTGGTGTACCACGTAATACCGCTAATCCTAAACCCTGATGCCGGGATTTCTGACTGGCTTCATTTTCTGGGAGCTGTTCTTGGTCATACCATGACAGCACTTCAGCTTTGTCTTCGAAGTCACAGCTATACCGAAGTTGAGATAGAAGGCACCCATGTGCTTCATTGTACTGCTGAGGCATGGCTTTGTGCGATGTCGTTCCGACATTCTCAATTGGTAATTAAACCAGATGGTGGCCCGAGCGACTTTTGTCTTAGTTATCATCAAATTCGTGCATCAAGGCACAAGCTTCTTGGACTTAGCCGGACGATCATGAAAAGGTGACAGTTCCATGCCTTGGCCCTCTCGCCACTACTCTCCGAGAGATGCGGGAAGTCTTCATGGATTCCTGGATGTCCTGATTTTGGAGTTTGTGTCAGTAGTTAGCACTTTGATCACCTGGGTTGGCGAGGTTAAGGTTGGTTTGCAGGACGCAAGTCGGAGTTGCCGAGCTGGAGCCCCTTAGGGCCTGTCTCTTTTGCGGAGTGCCTTGGATTGGAGATTCTCCATGCCTGCAGCTCCTTGGGCCCACATTGAGATTGGAGAGCCCCTTCTCCTTGCCATCATGGTGACTGGCAGGGTGAAGAGGACAGTATGGGAAGCATGCTCACTTCAAGGCTATCGTTTTTAGTTTCTGACAGGCTCTTGTGACGGGACTCTCACCTTTGCTACTAGTTTTTGGTTTGGGACCATGTGGCTTGCTACTGCTTCGAACCCCTAGTATTGTTTGGAGTTGCTGGAATTGGAGTAGGAAATCCGAAGGCGGGCTCAATGTTGATTTATTCGTCATGTATGCAGTGACCATTCACAGTCACAAAGATTAGAGACTGGCCAGCATCTGTTGAGAAGCAGCAAGGCGGCAACAGCAGGACTGTAAGCGACTGTTTTGAATGACACTATTTTCGGGTTCTTTCTCTACATACGTAATTGAAAACGGAATCGCGGACTAGCCGCGAAACCCGTAGACAAGGTTATTTGCGAGTTTCGCGGACTAGCCGCGAATTAGTTAGTCTTGCCGTTTCGGGTTCTTTATCTGCATACATAAATTGACTATGGAATCGCGGACTAGCCGCGAAGCCTTTAGACAGGGTTACTTGTGAGTTTCGCGGATTAGCCGCGAATTAGTTAAGTCTCGCGGACTAGCCGCGACTTTGGTCTGAAGTTAGAAGATCCGCGGATATATCGCGATGTAGTCCTCTGTTTCAGGTTTGCTGTCTAATTTGAAGAGTACGCGGATTGCCCGCGACTGGTGAGAAATCGCGGATAGTTCGCGACTTGGCGGACTAGCTGCCGAATCAGTAGCCGAACTGTAGGCAGCGGGAGCAGTACTCTTTCTTTCTTTCGTTGAGCCTTTCATATTGAGGGTTTTACTTTGTCTTGACTCGGTGTCCAGGACGGCGTCCGTCCGCAGTCTGCCCTCGGAAGGGGCCGACTCTAGCCCGCCGACGAGTGCGCAGAGCTTCCTGCTGAGCACGGCACAAAAGTCGCTGGCTCAAGCGTTGTCAGGAGCCAGGTTTCTTCAAAGAGCCTGCCAGAGCTTCTCGGACCCCATATGCATCTGTGCAGGACCCGACAAGGGCGCGAAGAGTGACAAGAAGAACAAGAAAAAGGAGAAGTCCAGCAAGAAAGGACCGTGCTCCTGTGACGTGGGAATGGGGGGTTGTCTCAGGCTTGGAGTGTCTGAGCTCTTGTCCTGCATCCGTGCCGACCACAGGCCAGTCATCGGATTCCGATGGCGAGAGCTCGACTGCGGAGAGCGCGGATGTTGGGCAGGACAAGCAGCACCTCTTCCGGTTGCTGAACAAAGAGCTGGTGAGGTCCATGGACCAGACGAAGATCGAGGACTTGAGCTGCCAGCAGCTCGCATATACTTTGTCTGGCCTGACGAAGTATGTGGTGGCCAGTGACGTCTTGCAGGTCGGTGGCGAGAGTGTGCCTTGTTCGGAGTGACTGCAGAGTGCATGCTGATTTGTTCGGGGATCTTTATTTCTCAGTTTTGTTGCACGACAGCTTTGGCAAAGGTTCTAGGGCCACACACCCTATGTGAAGCCACTGCTTAGGAGTCCTTGCTCAGCGACGCTCTGAAGAGATCGAGGAAGCAGAAGGACAAGCAAGGCGAAAATGCCTCCCTAAAGAAGGCAAGTTTCCAATTTCCGGTACGAGGGGGCAGATTCACTGTGACCTTCATCTTTGCAGTCCGCAGGGCAGATTGCACAGATACTGAAACAAATCCCTTTGCTTTTGCAGATGAAAGCCGCCCAGAGCCTCTGGCGGAAGAGGTTGAACCAGATGCTGACCCTCTGTGCCTCGGCTTTCCCGGCAACTGCTGTGGGCCAGCCTACCCATGTCTCTTGCATGGCTCCGTTCTTTTTCTCTCTCTCTCTCTCTCTCTCTCTCTCTCTCTCTCGTTGTCTCTCCTCTCTTTCTCTCTCTCCTTTGATTGCTCTCGCTCTGTTGAACCGAGTTACTGGGAAGAGCCAAGCGCAAGTGAGCATATCCAGCTGCAAGACTCTGGATGATGTATCTACTCTGCTCAAGAGCCTGATGATGAAGCACAGAAGGCCTGGTTGCAGATTCCCAGGCAAACTTGCCCTGTCTTCCCTGCATTGTCTTTCTCTATGTTCCTGCAGGCTGCAGGAGCTAAGCAAGGAAGAACTCAGCAAGAAGTACGACGAGCTTTTGAGCAAGCTCGCACAGGACTGTGATGTGCAGAGTGTACTTTCACTTCTGCTGCTGTCGGTCCTTCGTTGCAGACAGGTGTGTGACATGTCAATGCAGCTACATTGGTGAAGCGCCGTTGTCTGCAGTGCTTCCTCTTCAGACCCTTTAGAGAACCCTCTTCCTTCGCCTTTGCAAGCCATGGCTTCCGAGCATCTTGCCTTGGGCGATGCAGCGACGGCCACGGAAGAGATCATGGGAAAGGTGAAGTTCATGCTGGAGAAAGAGATTCAGCCCAAGGAGAGGGAACTCTTTGAGAAGGAGAAGCTCCTCTTGGAACGCGAGCGCCTCTTGATTCAGAGAGAGGAACGGCTCAGAGCCAAGGAAGCGCAGCTCGCACAGAGGGAGGCTCAGTTTCTTCGCAGTCGCCAACAGGTCAAGGCGATTTGCAGAAGCTGCAATCTTGGGAACTGGTGCAGTCGCAGCTCCTGCTGCTATGATGAGAATGGCTTCGATGCTCACCATCACAACTGTGCCCAGTGCCATGCAGCTTGGAAGAACGGCTCGAAGGGTCGCGGGAAACACTGAGGCAGACTGGCACGAAGTTGGCTTTTCTGTTAGCTGCAAAAGGAGTCCTTGGCCCAGTTCTGTGAAGGAGTGCTTAGAGCAAGCCTTTCAATGCCAACTCCCGTGTCATCTGCTTCTGGTAGCTTCGTTTCCGCTTCGGTGCCTGGTGTTTTGTCGATGCCGCACCAAGCAGGACAATTATGTGATGTTGCTGCAAGCGTGGAGAGAAAATCCGACAAGCTAGAATGAGGGGTGCCTGTACTCCATGTCTGCCTGGTTGCAGGTCGGAGCAGTTGAGTCTGAGCTTCTGTTCATGCTCTGTCTTGGCCTTCCGAGGTTTTCTCTTGCCCGAGTGCCTTTTCTGAGCCCTAGTTGGTCCGCGGCCATGTTCAACCCATGGTCCTTCCCTTCGTGGATGCTTCCTCCCGTCCCTCCTCTTCCCACGACTGGGCCGATGCCAATGCCTCTTCCGAAGGCTCCTCCGATGACTGCTCCGTCTTTGCAGCTCTCGGAGGCTCAGAGAGCCGATCTTCTGAGGCAGCTGCGGGAGCAGCATGATCTGGAGCAGGACAGAGCTCGAAAGCCCGAGCAGCCTCAGGGGCAGCAGGAGGTTGATGATGATGATGAGGCGGTTGAGTCAGGGACTCCGACAGTTGCTGCAAAGGCTGACAAGAAGATCATGTCTCCGACGCCGAAGTATAGGGTGTCTCCGCAGAAGCCGGATGCCACCACCACTCTTGGCGGCCATGCGGTCAGCAGCCCTGCGGCGGACCAGAAGCTTCAGAAGCAACGATTTCAGTCGGATGGGCGACCCTTGGCAGAGAAAGTGGGATCCATGTCCATCTTGGGCGGCAAATTGGAGTTCTATGCTCGCTTCACTCCGAAGAGCTGGTTTGATGAGCAGGCACAAAGGTCTGTGGCCTCAGCGATGCCTGCGTCGGCCGCACCAAGCGAGCCGATGATCGAGAAGACTCTGTCATCCGCGCCCACACCCGTTCAGGCTCATTCTGAAGTGCCGCCTGCAGCAGCTTGCGGGGGCAACCGCTTCGAGGAGCCCCAGATCCCGCAGAGCAGTGCCCCGCAGACCCCGCCTCAGAAGGAGCTCCCTGGCTGCATCACTTCTCATTTCTGGGGTAACTACTGACTGTCACTTATGCAGTTTAAGGGGCTGTGTATCGCTCTGAGGCCCTCCAAGAGGGAAATCGAGGAAAAGCAGTTTGGCTGCAAGCGATCCCGGGGCGGACAAGGCCGCCACCACTATCGTGACTATGAGTGGGAGCACAATCATGAGTGGAACAGGGATTGGTGAGATGAGCAAGGAAGCTTTAAACATGCTAAGTGCAGAAGGAGAAGGCCTGTTTGGGTGAGATGGCCTCTTGCATGTGCAGACATCCTCGCACGAGCATTCGGGCAAAAAGCTGAGTTGCTGGGAGTCGGCGAGAGATGCGTTGTGTGTTTGGGGCCTCATTCCTGCTTGCAGGAGGCCGAGAGCGATCTGAAGGACATTGCTGCTGTCGAGCCACGGCAGCAGGGTCAAGGAGACCACGCAGTCCCTGCTGGAGACAAAGTCAGTCTGGCGAGCCCTGCCAACACTCCCAAGCGACGTCGCAGTCGCAGGAAGGGCAACCTGACCCCTGGAGCTCAGAAGGAGCACACCTCAGACATGAAGCCCCGGCGACTGTTCCAGGAGGCCTCTAAGTCTGGCTCGAAGCGGCCTGCCATGAAGGATCAGCCGGGAGATGATGACGACATCGATGACGAGGACGATGATCTCTTCCAGGATGGTTTCCAGCAGGACAGCGAGTCTTTGCAACTCAGCTCTCGCAAGAAGCCCCGCAAGGCGGCCGCTCCGCCAGACCCACAGTCCTCCGACGACGGTGGTGCTGTCAGCAGCAACTCTGACGAGGACGAGATGGACGAGTCTCCCGGAGACCCGTTGCCTCATTCTGAGGCAAAGGCGCCACGGCCGTCCCGTGACACCTCGCTCAAGGATCCGCCATCCAAGCTCGAGCCCGACCTGTTGAAGCTTTTGGTGGAGGGCATGGCCTCGCAGCTCGTTTGCATGTGCCGCGCTTGTCAGTTTGCCCAATAGACCCGATTGTTCAAATTCCTTAGACATCTGTGTCTTGTACTCATAGACCTATTCCATACCTATTCCTATGATTTAGTCAACGCGATTAGACAAATTATTACGTTAGCTGCTCTGCCGATGTCGTTAGCCTCCTGTGTCAAAAGGGTGAACGCATGAATTGCCGAATTAGTCAGATGGTGGGTACACGATTTTGGCAAACACAAAAAAAACACCATACTTCAACCAAGCTTGCACCAAACCGCCACACCCAACTTCCATGAATCTTCCGCCATCCAGCAGCCAAACTTTCATCAAACAACCCCTCCATATTTGTCTTGAACGGGCAAAACTTGATGCATGTTGGTTTTTGCTCTTGCTTTTCCGTGTCGTCTCCGAGTATAAGTAAGTGTGTGTGTGTGTGTGCGCGTGTGTGTGTGTGTGTGTCTGCTTTGTCTGTGGGGTGTTTCAAAGGTTCGTTGTGGTGTTTGTGTCAGGACTGGGAAGGCTACGGAATTTCAGAATTGGCAAAAGACCTATGGAAGTTACAATCTTCCTCAGAATTAGGGCTTCGGCAACTTGGCCAAAGACCTATGGAAGTTATAATCTTTTTTCAGGTGTAGGGTTTGGGGAATGTGGCAAAAGACATATGGAAGTTCAAATCTTTTTTAAAATTTAGGGCTTCAGGGTTTAGGGACTTGCAAAAGACATATGGAAGTTGTGATCTGTTTTGAGCTTATAGAAGGGTGTGCTTCCGGGTGTCTTGGTCCGTTTGTCTGTCTTTACACCTTTGCCTGTCAAGAACTAATCCATCTGCTTTGTCAGAAGCAGCAAACTTCCAGCAACTTGCCTCTCGACAGGCCTCAAACTTCCACCAAACTGCTCTTGTGCAGCCCTGCAAAGTTCCACTGGTCTGGGCGTTCTCGGAGGAAGCTCGGTCGAAACTTCCTCGCTACTGCGGCTGAGGCCGTGTAGCCTATAACCACGATGGCCGGCCGAATTCGGCAGACCATCGTGGTTATAGGCTACGCACCTATCTGACTGATTCGGCAAACATGTTGTTCTGTCTATTGGACAGGACGTGGGCTTACGCAGAACACCTGCCTATTAGACAGGAATTTGTCTAACCGGGTCTATTGGGTGGCTGTTTTGGAAATTCGTCATGTGCGGCATCAGGACAGATGCCGACCATTGCCGTCGCCTGCTTTTGTGCGAAGACATCACTACTTTGGCTGAAGCTTCGGACCTCTTCTCGGACCTTCCTGGAGGCCAGAAACTCTTGTTTCTGTCTGTGAGTCGCACTTCTGAGGGACGGCACGAAGCCTCCTGAGCCATGTGAAGTGATTGCACAGGGCAGCTCTTGAACAGCTTGGGCGAGAAGGCGAGGGCCTGTGCCCGGAACCTGACTTTGAAGGGTCGCAAAGCGGTGACGCAGTGGCCTGCCAAGTTGAAGGACAGTGTTTCGTGTGGCCTTTCTTCTCTTGTGCTGGAGTGGGTTTTGCTGCCTTGCTATGAGGAGCACTGTGAGAAGAGTGCAGCGGAGGAAAAGGCTGCCTAGCCGAAGGACCCATCTTCTTCAGTCGTTTCTTCCTTCATGTCTGTGCTTTGGCATTCTTGTGAAGGATTCATGATGAGCTTCGCTACTTTGTCGCACGAGGTTCTCTGTCTTGCAAGCAGCGAAAAAGCAAACTCTGTACTTGGAGCCTTGTGCAACTCGCTTCTCTTTGAGTCAGTTGCAACTTGAGCTTGCAGCATGTCTCTTGGACTCGGACTTATCTGGTTTTGAGTCCCGAGGCTCCTATGCGTTTAGATGTGCAAGAAACAAGCAAGAATAGCAGAGATGGGCCTTGCAGAGCTCCAGTGCTTCACGTTTCCATCTTTGAGTACCTTGCAAGCACGAATTACTCAAGACAGCCGAGCTCTGTGTGAGCAGCAGCTGAATGAGTGGGGACGATGGTGACAGTGGTCGAACCTCCGCGAAGGCCGGGTCCGGGCAGTCTGGGGTTCCTTCCTCTGTAGTACAAAGTAGTATTGGAACCGTGGCCCCGGGCTTTGGCCAGATGAACGTGCCGCTTCGGCCCTTCACTTCTGTACAGCAGTAGTATTGAGACTGGGATCCCAGGGTTTTGTCAGGTCAGCGTTCTGCTTGGATACCTAGGCGACAGAGTCACAGCCGGGCTGTGGAACAGCGTTCTGCTTGGTTAAGCGTTCTGCTTGCAGAGACATCCCTCCGGGCTTGCATTTCCGCGTTCTGCTTCGAGAATTTTTCCTGGTCATCTGCGCGAACGTGCCCGGCGCCGCAGGTCTGAAGCAGAACCCGGATGCGACTAACATCCTAAACCGAACCAAAGCTCTACAGGGCTCTTCACTTTAACGTTCTGCTTCGTGGCACTCTAGCGTTCTGCTTCAGCATTACCACTCCCGCCACGTGCGCGCACGTGGGCAGCAGCGCAGCTCTCATGCAGAACTCTGGCCGTGCGAAGCGGCACCCTGTTGTGCAGAGCTCGAAGCAGCACTCTCCTGTGCAGGCGGACATGCGATCCTGGCTCCAGAAGAGACTGGAGGAGCACCTCAAGCATCTCGGTGCCAGACTAGCGTGCTGCTTCGCTTTAGAGTGCTGCTTCCCTAGCCAGAAGAAGCATTGCTCTCAAAATGCCTCTCTTTCCGAGGCTCCAGACGGACAATGAGATTCGGTTGTCCAAAGAGCAGTTTCTGCACAAGATTGCTTTTGTGGACAAGAAGATTCAGAAAAATCTTCCCCTAGCAGCTGATGTGCGAATCCAGATGTCCGAGTGGGAGGCGGGTCTCTCTTTCGCTTGACATCTGCCTCCCAGAGTCCCCCCCCCGCTCAGGAACTTCTGCAGGAGTCCCGTCAAGCGGCGGCTTCTGCAGGCTTGCCGTTGCGACCTGCGCTGCCCGCAGCAGAGGAAGGTTTGCAGGAGCTTCAGATCGTGCTGCACAATGAGCCGGAGATGGAGCTGCCAACAGCTCGGATGGACTACACTGCCACGAAGACAGTCTTCCTGCAGTGCCAAACCGGGAGTGCTGGTGTTTTAGAAGTACTGAAGGCCTGCAGGGCTGAGATCATGGCTTTTGCTTGGATGCTATGTGCAGACTGAAGTGATCTTTGCCAGGCTCAGGGAGATGTCAGCTCCGAGGGGTACAAGCTGTACTTCAGGGCCAGCACAGTTTGGAGATTGTTTCAAAGGAAGCAAGCTTTCACGAACTGGTACACAAAACTGCACCTGGTCTGCATCACGTTGGCACGCCTAGCCTGCCTGCTGTGCGCTTGCCTGACAGCTGTTCCAGGCGAGACAATCTGACTTGCGAGATTGCTCTGGCCTGGCGAGTCAACGTAGATGTGCACATCATCCGGAAACTAGGCTACAAGGGCAAGCAAGTACAGGTGGACACCCAGAAGGTGAGACTCCCTTGTGATGCTTTCACGCTGCCTGGAGCTCTGTTCGCTGCAACCCGGTGTGCAGGACTTGCTTTTCATACGTGCTTCCTGTGGCAAGCAGACCGGCATGCATCACTTCCCTCTGCCCAGGCAACCTGTGTTCTGCAGATTCGGTCTTGCTCCGAAGCTCTGCAGAAGGCTGCGCAGCAATCGCTCGAGACTCTGCTTGCCAATGCCTGCCCACCCGACATGCACCTCAGCCTTCTCCCCAACATCGGGGCCTGCTGCTCGGCTGCACGTTTTCTGCTTCAGAGCTTGGCAGAACCAGCTGCTGCCAAAAATGGGGAATGAAGTGCCTTCGTCGATAGATGCGCACTTCACGAAATGTGCACAGATGGATGGGATGGGGCATGCCGAGGCATGCTGAAATGTGTGGGACACGACGTGGATCTGGCATGCTGGGAGAGCTTTCTGAAATTTGTGGACTGGCTACCCAGGCCGCAGAAGTTGCAGCTTGCAGCTTCCCGGGGATTTGCCTGCTCACTGATCGGCCCAGGTGGCAGAAGTTCAAGATTGCCTCTCCCGCCCAGCAGGAGTTCAACGCAGGCGGACTTTCCGCTTTGATTGTCGGGTGCAACAAAAACATGGATGCGGCAGGTGTGCGACTGTCCACAGCCGTGTGCTTCATCATGCGAGCGGGTTTCAAAGAATCTACGTGCGACGCAACGGCCTCTGCGTTACGCAAACTGAATCACCAACTCACCCAGTCTTCCGTGTCGTTCAACTGCAGGGCAGAGTTCCTGCCGGCCGGCTGCAGAAAAGACTTCTGCACAGTCTCGCGCAAAAAGCAGAACAATTTCTCCGAGATCGACTACTCGAAGAAATGCCTTTGCCAAGCAGCAAGGACGAGTTCCATCCCTGCAAAGCGCAGCTTGGCTGATGCCCAGGATTGTCTTCAGGTGGGTCTCATGAGTCTGAGGGGAGCCAAGGGACGGTCGCTCCTTAAAGAAGGAGGCAAAGCCAAAGCACGTGCTGCAGCTGGATCGTTTCTTGGGCAGAAAAACAGGCTTCGCAACTTCGGAGACGTGTGACCAGCCGCTCAAAGAGCTGGGCTTGTCCGACTTTGTGCCAAGCCACAACCTCAGGCAGGCACCGCAGTAGTCAGCAGAAGACTTCTGTATGGATCCCGTGTACCCGTCAGGCTGTCCAGTGACTTCAGCTACAGGTACCTCCGGAAGGCAGCCTCCGTGGTGCACGAGGCTTCTTGCCATGAGTGTGATTGCGAAAAGAATAGAACTTGTGAAAAGTCGGAATGTTCTGGAAATCTGCCCTTTTTGTGCAGCTCAGGAGCTCGGCAAGCAGAGTGTCAAAGGCATTGCCTTCCTCTGCGATGCTTCGCCAAAAGCTCGCATGGATGCCGCTGGGCCAATGAATTCGTCTGATCCGAGGGTCACAAATGTCTGTGCGTCTGTTGTGTGTCGGTGTGACAATGTCTTTCGAGTCAGAGCAGCTTAGGTCTGGCAGCCAATCTTAGGCATCGGTCACTACGCGATCGCTTGGACGGTCCAGAGATTGTCCGACTTGCTGCCCTCAACCGCTTCCAGCGGGAAAAAAGAGGAGGAACTGCAGTCTCTGGCTGACAAGATGATCCAACAGAATGCTTCAGCAGGGTCCAAGATGTGCCTTGGCTTTGAAGCTTGACGTCTCTGTGACAGTTTACGTTATGTCTCCAGCCAGCTCCAATGCCCAGGCCTCGTGCCATTGGTCGCCTCAGGCAGGAGCGGCTTGCAAGCAGAGAGCACATGCGAGCTCTGCTACACAGCTTGGACCTTCTGAACCTGGAACTTTCTCCCCTTCCTGTCTCCTACCGAGCACCAGATGCCGAGAAGCACGAGACTCGAGAGATGCACGGCAATCGTGCTTTCATCTTCAACCATGAAAGCGGCCTGGCCGAGTGGGTCTGCTCGCCGGACCTGGAGTCCGGAGCGGACTGGGGGGTCCGGGTAACGCTGCACCCAGACGAGGGCGGACCTCTCTTCTGTGCCTGGCAGTTTCTGGCTTCTCTCGACCTGCCGGTCGGTTTCTGCAGAGACGAAACGCCGCTCGGCTCAGCAGGCACTTGCAGAGGCAAGAGCTGCAATTTCTGTCGCTGGTTCGAACCGCATGAGAAGTCGTGGCTCAGGCACAAGCTGCAGACCCACTTCCTCCGCTTCCTGAACGCCACACCTGGAGTGCGGCGAGTCCCGATAGCAAGTGGTGTGACTTTCCAGTTAAAGGAAAATCTCGAGATTTATATTGAGGCATGCAGATGCTGACAAGCTGGCTTATGAGCGCCAAGAAATCACCTTGGGCAACGCATGCAGTTGGGAACACATGGAAAGAGGCCGGCAGGAGATACCTGCAGATCGCATCCTGGCTGCCCAATTTTATGTTATGCTTGGACCACTGTAGACCGCGAGTGATAGTTGTTGCTTGGTTATTTCTGAACGCAATACGTGCAAGGCCCACGCCGGCGACGTCTTGATGCAGATGTTCAGTGAACACATCTTGCAAGAGTAGCCTTGCCTGACCGGGCAACATAAGTAAAATCCATAGAATAGCATATCCGGAGTTGCATTTGCACACAAAGGCAGGGCTGGGCCCCTACGGAGGATGCTGGCCTCGACTTCGCCCGTGTGGTCGAGGTGCTGCAGAAGCTGAGCAGGACCAGCTTTGCCCCAGTCTATGCCGCAAGACGTTCCATTGGGTCTACTTGCAAGGAGAGAAGGTTCCTCCCACGAGCAAGGGAGGTGGTGCAGCTGGGGGTTCTGCAGTCAAAACTTCCGACGCTACTATTCTGCCCAATTGCTGGTGGTGATGTGGGCATGCCTTGAAGTAGGGGACCCAGCGGGCAAGCTCTTTGTGCGCAGTAGAGATTTTTGCTCCAGCACTCTGCTGTTGTGACTGGGAAACCTGTCAGGAAGGAAAAAACCCATACGCAATGGCTGCAGCCGAGAAAACAAAGACGGCCACGGGGATGTACGACAAAATTGTGGACTTGTGCCTCAAGGCCAGGGGACAGACTTTCTTACAGGTGTCTGCTTGAGTCTCGGTTGCATGCAGGCATTGTTGGATGAAACCGCCGCCGCGCTGTTCAAAAGCGTCTCCTTCATGTCCGAGCCCTTCACGGACACGTGTCTCTGGCTGGTATCTATGCTGCAGCTGTCATAAGTCGAACGGTTCACATGTGGCTCTTGCTTGGACACAGAAGCACTCAGGAGCGGCACTCCAAAGAGCTTGATGCTTTGCAGAAGCAGACACTGTTTGTCTGTGGCCCGCAGTTCGACTTGAAGTACGAGAAGCTCATGAGAGTCACCTTTGGGGACATTGCTGCGGAGAGCCTGGGCATCTCTTTTGATCTTGGCATCACCCAGGACAGCGAGGGTCGCACAGCCGCTCGGATCCCACTTTCCACGTGCAACATGGGCTAGGTGTGTCTGGAGAAAAAAAGACTAAGTAAGCAGGAAGTCGAACTGTCTCCTAAACAGACGACATTGCTGATGAAGAATAAGAGTGGCTAAGTAGCCACAAGTCTAGTAGTTCTCCAGAATATTGCTCTAGCTTCTTTACAAACCTCTAAACTCTAAGGCTTTAAATCCTCAAGTGCAAATAAAGGCTGCCGATGCTCGGGAATGGGGGGGGGCAGCTCGCTTGTGATGGCTGTTTTGAGCCAACTTACTGGGAGGCCCAAAAAATGACAGCCGCCCTGACACAGCTGATTCTCATGGTGCTCGCTTGTACCCAATCGACCCGGTTAGTCAAATTGCTTGGACATCGTTTGCTTTAAAGATAGATCTATTTCTATATAATTTGGTCAACTCGTTTAGACAGATTTCAGCAACCGGTTGTGACAAAAGGGTGAAGGCATGAACTGCCGAATTAGTCAGATCGTGAGTAGCAGATGTAGTGAGGGTCTGACAATTTGGGCAAACCACAAAACACTAAAATTCAACCAAACTGCCGCCAAGCCGCCACACCCAACTTCCGTCAGACTTCGGGCACCCAGCCGCCAAACATCCATCAAACTTCCCCTCCATATTTGCTTTGAACAGGAACAAACTGATGCATGTTTGTTTTTGCTCTTGTTATTGTGTGTCGTCTAAGAGTATAAAAGTGTGTGTCTGTGTGTAGTTTGTATGTGGGGTGTTTCAAAGGTTCGTTGTCGTGTTTCTGCCACGCCTGGGAAGGCTAGGGAATTTGCGAGTTGGCAAAAGACCTATGGAAGTTACAATCGTTTTCAGACTTAGGCTTGGGGAATTTGGCGAAAGACCTATGGAAGTTGAAAGCCTTTTTAACAGGTTTGGGGTTTGGAAAACTTGCCAAAAGACCTACGGAAGATACAATCTTTTTTCAGGTTTCGGGTTTGGGGAATGTGGCAAAAGACCTATGGAAGCTACAATCTTTTTTTGAAGTTTAGGGTTTAAGGGTTTAGGCAATTGCCAAAAGACATATGGAAGCTATGTTATCATCTGTTTTCAGGTCATATAAGGGTGTGTTGGTCCGTTTGTCTGTGTTTATACCTTTGCCTGTCGAGAAGTAATCCATCTGCTTCGCCAGAACCAGCAAACTTCCAGCAACCTGCCTCTCAACAGGCCTCAAACTTCCACCAAACGGCTCTTGTGCAGCCCTGCAGTCTTCCACTAGCCTAGGCGGTGCTCAGAGGAAGTTCAAGGGAGGTTCGGTGGAAACTTCTTAGCGGCAGGCCGGAGGCCGTGTAGCCTAGAACCACGATGGCCAGCCGAATTCGGCAGACCGTCGTAGTTATAGGCTACGCACCAACCTGGCTAACTCGGCAAACATGTTGTTGTGTCAATTAGACAGGAATTGGGCTTAGGTAGAACACCTCCTCTTAGGAATTTGTCTGACCGGATCTAGTGGGTAGTGCTTGATTTTGAGCCAAGTTTCTGGGTTCCGGGCCCCACAAAACCTCACACCTGCCCTGACCCAGCTCAGCTCATTGCTCATGGTGCTGGCTTCTAGTGGCTGATTTTGCAGAAGCAATCATCAGTTTCAGAGGAGGGTTCAGTCCAAGCACTCATCTAGCCATTCCAAACGGTGTGGGTTCATGGCTGAACAATAACGAAAAAGCTCGCAACATGAGCCAGAACCGTTCTAATCACTCAGGGCCTACTCACGGATGCTCGGCTTTTTTAGGCACAATCTCACGTCGCGGCTAAACCGCGACGTTGTGCCATTCAAAGCGGAATAGCCGCTCGCAATTACGATGCGAATAGTTGCCCCTGTTTACTGAGTCAAAAGTTGGTTGAAGACGGTTAAACCCTACAGGTCTGACTCGCGGCCTAACCGCGAACATGATGTGTGGGTAGTTCTTTTGTTCGTTTAGTGCTACATCTAGAAATCAGGCCTATAATCCTTGCCTCCCGAACACTCAGCACAAGACGAAAAAAACAATCTAAACCTGTTTTCTCGAATGTTTGAAGGCACATTTACTCTGCTTGTCCTTCTTTGCCGGGGTGCTAGGGTTGCCTGAGGCCACCATGCTTAATGCTTGCAGCCACGGCATTCAAGGTGCTGGAGGTGCAAAAGCGACGATCCGCAGAGCAAGAGAAGCTCTTGTTCGATCATATGCAAGCAGGGCTTTGCGCTTTGATGGAACTTAGACAGTACAAAGTGTATCTTCAAAGCTCCCCGCACCAAGCAGCCGCCTTGCTGGCAGAGTGTGATGGAGGCTCTGCAGAGGACGATCTGAAGAAGAGTATCTTGCAGAACTTGCGGTTGGAATGGAATTTGGTGGTCGAGGCTGAGAACAGCCTCAAGCTTCATCACATGATGCGATCTTCCTGTCCCCACACACGCTTCGTGTACTACAGAGAGGTCATGAGTTGCCTCGAAAAAGAGGGCTGGGTCCTCAACTCAACCACGCAGGCCCTTCTCAGGGCCTGGTACCCACGCCTAAGCAGTTCCTGCAACGTTGAACAATGCTTCAACCACATGGAGGACAGCATCAAGCGAGCCACAAAAGCCAGCTGTTCCAGTGTGCCCAATGTTCAGTGCCTCGGCATTCGCGCCGTTGCAAACAAGGTCTGCCAAGGCGAGAAGACTGCCAGAGCAATCACTCTCTCTCCGGAAGATTTCGAGGGAAACGAGATCAGGGCCATAAAGCCGAATGTTTGGAGGGCTGACTCTTACATCAACAGCATCTCGGCTCACCCATGTTCTGCACAGTACAATGTATTTTGAGAGAGGCAGTGTGGCAAGCGAATGCTGTTGTATTGAACGACACCCCTGTTCCACGGAGAAAGAGATACAAAGCCACGGAGCAGTCAAAACGTGCAGAGCGCAAGAGAGCGAGAGAGAGAGAGAGAGAGAGAGAGAGAGACAGAGAGAGAGAAGAAAAAAAAGATAAGGAGATGTAGCTACATGGAGAAAAGAGAGCAGCAGATGCTCACAGGAAAAGACAAGCAAAAACACGCAGAGAAAACCAGGCAGGAAACAGCTGTGGAAAATAAACAACACTCTAGTTAGCAAAGACAACACAGTGCAGCTGTGAGAGAGCAAAAGCAAAGCTAGAGCAACGTAACGTTAGCCTTCTTTCGCCTGCTAGGGACAATGCAGCCTGAACACAGACTTCCTGTAATGCACGTGCCAAGAAAAGCCTAAATGATATGAAGCGGTCACCGTTGATAGACACATTCTGGTTTGCAGACTAACCCTACGCATGCCGAACAGTATAGGACTCAGAATTTGAGCAGCGATTTTCCAAGGTCCGCATTTCCGAGTTGACGACATCCTGAAGAAGTTCGGCAGCACCTCCGCTCATGCCCACACGCGAGTGAACCTCAATCACATGCGAGCTTTTCTGTTGGCCAAGAAGATGCTCGGCATGTGCTCGGATGCTTCTGCACATCCCAATTTAATTGACCTGGAGCAAGCATAGAGCCTGGCACATCCCAAGGAGCGGTGTCAGCATCGAAGAAATGGCATCCAAGATGTGGGTGCCCAACCTGTTTGCTGCAGGACGCCTCTTGCTTGTTGATGGCCAGTGGTTCCTGACACTGGGCAGCACGCCCGGCCTCCTCTACGCAACTTGGCTTCAAGAAAGCAAACCTATAAGATGAATTCCGTTGATTCTTACTGTATAGAACTTTCGTATCAGAAATGAGGCTTTGCAGATGGTGGAGGTTCACATGTTTTTCGTGGGCCCATTGCCGCCCGAGACAGTGGATGAAACCGCAGTGGCTTCCGAGGGCCGCGGCATGAAGATCGAAGATCCGCTGAGTGGTGCTGATCATGTGAAGGCACTCATCTTCAGTGCCAAGAAGCAACCTAACAGCAAGTGCTAATCAGTCAGACTTCCAGAGAAAACCTGCCTCCAGTTCCCGATTTGCACCTAATCAGCAAGGCCCATTATCCGGGAGACTTTGCTTGACTTCGAGAAGGATTGCTGGGTGCCGGCTTTGTGCGATTGTTCGTGTCCATCACTAGAAGAGAAGCACTTCCACCTAAATTCCACATGACCAGAACAGATTGCAGGTTCAAGTCTTCCAGTACACCACGCATTGGCTGGGCGGCTCTCTTGCCGCGAAGATTGGAAGCTGCTGCATCCTTCGGCGAGGTGTGGCAGGGCGAAGCCTTTTGCTGGACTTGATCCTGACTGGCGAGATCGTCAAAGTCACCAACGACTCTCTGTCCAAGATGCTGAAGATCCACGACATCACCTGCCGTAAGAATGCCACAAAGAGTGCCAAGATCAAGGCGCTGATGGCTAGTCCATCAGTGAAGGATGCAATTCCTGAGGTGAAACTGCTCGAAATCTTGGCCCTCCTGCAGAGCATGGATGACAAGAGGCGAAGGAAAAAGACCGAGGACGACGGCGACGACGAAGACAAAGAACAGGGCGAGGGAGAAGAGGACCGACATTGCTGTCGAGGTAGTTATAATGCAGAGTCGCTGCCTCCTCTAGCAATGCCCAAACAGGAGATGATGCCGGATGAGAGCGACGAAGTGATGATGGCTGCAGCTGCTGTCGTCCGGGAAATGGAGCAGGCCGCTCCCCATGCCAATCAGGACTATTTTTCTCAACCATGCACCCTAAAGCATTCCTGGTCCCAAGTCTGTACAGTGCTCAGAAGCCTGCACCCATGTCCAGATCACATTGGGTGTAAGCAACTAACAAAGCCGAATGGGTTGATGTGTCTTTTCGGAAGTTGGCTTTGGTTGCTGCACATTCCCAATCACAAAAAAAACAAAATCCATGGGGCGCATCCTTTCGTCCCTCCCCCGAATTGACTCCTGCCACGTACAGGACAATGCCCAAGTTCAGCAGCCACATGCCGAATCGGAGGTTCCAGTGGTGAATGCAGAGCACGACAGGGAGAGCAGAAAGAGCATTTCGAATGCCGTGCCGATCCCGCAGTTCCTGAAGGACAAATTCCCCATGCCATCCGATGTCGTGGTTACCCACGTGCAACATCGCACAAAGACGCTGCCGCATTTCCAAGCACGGCTGCCGGCCGGCTTGCTTCATCAGAACAAGTAACCTCGCTGCAGTGGAGTCAGTAGGTGGTAGTTGCAAGTGGAAGTTCCAATTAGTGCAGATATTTCTTCTTATCTGATGTTTCATTCTCTCTCAGCCTTCCATTTTGTGTTGAACATCGGTTTGTTCAGCTCAGGGCCTCTACATCTGCATCTTACAATGCAGCTCTGCCGGCCGATCAGATGAATCCGGCTTTGTCATCCATCACGATGCAAGTAGCCCGCGAAAGAACGCAGCTGCAGGCATGGTACATGGTGCATCAGTGGGTGACAGATGCAAAAAACCAGAAGCCCTCGAACAAGCGGAAACGTGAGTGAAAAAAAACATTCTTCGTGTCCGATATGAGACTGAGGGCCTACTTGCATTGGGAGATTCTCCCGCCAGTCGACCCTGTCTTTTGACAGATAGTGGAGCACTGAGCATTGCTTTTCAACCCGCAGATTTGCAGAGTTTACAGTGACTCAATCAGAACAACCATGCAGCACTCCTCCCAATGTCAAACCCTAATAGCACATTCCAAGCAGCACCCTGAATCGAAGCAGTAGGCCCCTGGAAGCAGCATGCGTATGGAGCCCTATGAAATAAGGTGCGAGGCAAGGCAGGAGGTTTATCAGTGCATGCATGCTGGTTTCAGTCCTAGGTACGTCCTGCTGTCGTGTCTACATGTCATTTATGTGTAATGCATGTTTCGTCTCTGCAGGCACTGCCGTCGACCTCCTGGACAAGGTGCTTCTCTTCCGGGTCTTCTCCGGCCGGTGCCCAATGCCAGTGTTCCTGTTCAGTTGCACGTGCAGGATTGTTCTTATACAGTTCTGTAGCTTGGGTTGGCAACGTAAGTAATTTTGAGGTTTCTTAATTGTCTGCTGTAGGAGCGACGAAAGCGCCGAAGCTGGCTGTATGTCCTCCTGTTTATGAAATATGTATATATATATATATTATAATAATAATAATATCTTTATCTAGATATATATATATAATTTCATATATAGTATGTATATATATATATATGCATCCTTTGGAGCTTCAGAAGAGGATGCAGTCATGATCTGCATGACCCGCTGCAGGCACGGCCAGATCTCTTCCACAAGCGGCTTCACTTCCGGCTGGTGCCCCCCCCATTGTTTGCGAAGTGCATGAGAGCTTCCAGTTTCGGAGGGTCTTTCTCAGAATGGTTTCAGTTTGAGGTTTCATGTTGCAGGGTTAAATTTCAGTTTCAGCTTTGATGTTTCAGGATTCGGTTGCAGTTTGAGGTTTCATGTTTCAGGGATAGGAGGAGTAAAGTCCTCCTGTGATGTTTAGGTTGGATTTCAGTTTCAGGTTTCATGTTTCAAGGATAGGAGGACTATAGTCCTCCTATCCCGTTTAGGTTGGATTTCACTTTCAGGTTTCATGTTTCAGGGTTATGTAAGCTAGAGGACACTATATATATATATAGAGTGTCCTCCTAGGCTGCATGCAGTGGCTTCCGCAGGCAAGCACATGCATCCTAGGAGCTTGCATGCTGCAATCATTTTCAGCTCGAGCTCCTTTTGCAAGGGTGTCATTGCTCATTTTCGGTGTGTTATTGTCAAGGATGGGCAACGCCGGGGGCAAGGAAAGCGAGATCTTGTCGGCAGTCAACAGACTGTCGACGGCTGTGGAAAGCCTTAACCTCAGCCAACACGGGGGAGCAGCAGCCGTGTCGCCCCACCCCCCGCCAGGATCCGTGCCGCCCCCACCGTCCCCAGTGCCGGCCCACTCAGGAGTGCCTGGCCACTCCTCGGGATCCCCAGGAGGAGTTCCAGCACCTCCTCCCTTCCCTCCAACACCGCCCCCTGCCACGGCTACCCCTGATCATGCTGCAGTTCTCCGCTTTTGCAACTTTTGCAAAACCAGCAGTTACTGGCGAAAAGGCGTCTGTTTGAATGAAAGCTGCAGAGTTTCTCGATCGGAGTGATTCAGAGTTGGCTGTTATTTGTTTCTCATGGTTGGTTTATCCTATTAAGCAGCCAAGTTGTCGTACGTGGACACCGACCGCGATCTTAATGATTGCAAGCTATGGGGCGGGCAGACGGTGTCCAAGGAGGACATGCAGTGGTATGTCAACCGGAAGAAGAAAAACAAAGGCGGCTCGGTGGATCTTTCTTTACCATGTACATGCATGTCCACTATGCAAATGTAGATGTCCATGTATGCACATACATGCATGTACAGGTTCATACATCTAATTAATGCATGCATGTTTGCTGAGGCCTCAAGAGGAAGACGTGGTGGGCAAACCGTATGGAGGCAACAAGAAGTGGAAGGAGTGGTTCCCGGAAGGCAAGAAAGCCACACAAGAAGAGCAGGACCACGAGGAGGAGGAGGAGGAGGCTCCTCCTGGGCGACGGAGGAGCGGGGCAATGCCAAGCCTGCCTGCCATGATCACCGTGTAGTGCCTTTCACGGGAGGAGGTCCGTGTAGTGCCTTTCACGGGAGGAGTTCGTGGAAACAACGAGCTCCTAGTGTGCAGCACTATCTGAGGACCCGACCGATCGACCTCATGCTATGAGCCGGAGCGGCAAAAGACTCCTATTTTTGCTAGCAGCAGGAGTGCAAAGCATGCAACTCCTATAGGCAGGAGTCTTCTGCACGCCTTGTGCATGCAGGTACACGGATCCCCCACAGGTCTGGAAAGGAGGCTCGCCCGGGAGTCTCCTACACAAGAGCTATATATATATATATCTCAAAATAGATAGATAGTCATGGGTAGTCTCTTGAGTTGTAAATGTACTATATGTTAATTACATCACATGGAAACAATGTGTAAGTGCTTGCTTACTAGGAGGCAGACCTCCTAGTCTCCTGGATCCTCGAGGAGATTTAAATTTCACGTTGGGTTTGCATGTTTCCGTGAAATCCAAAGTGTGTGTGCATCTATATATGTAGAACGGGTACCCGGATAAGGAACCAATATGTACGGCCAAGCCTGCCTGCTGCCGAGGTTGCAACGCCGATGTCCGGAGAATCTTCGACCAGGCGCTTTTTGCCCGGTGAGCTTGAGTCTTTTTGGGGGAGTCAGGGATTTAACTCCATTTAACTTGCATTTAACTCCATCCTCTTTGCAAGTGCTTATTAAGCAGCTAAGTTAAATGCCAAGTTAAATGAAGTTAAATGGCCTTGAAAACCTCAAATCTACGCTCTGGATCGGCCAGGACCAGCACGACGGTCGTGATGCCAGAGGAGTCTGGATTTCGAGCTCTCCTGATGGGTCTCACCGCCGAGCAAAGGGCACTTATCGGGCGATTGTTGTTGGAGATAGATGGCTCAAGACAGCCGCTTAATCCTCCTCCCCAAACCCAACCGCCCCCACCCAATGCTGACGATCCGTGTCCACAGATGTGTCACCAGTGCAGGAAGCAATGGTGCACTCGAGGGGTGGAGCCGCACAAATACCACAGTTGCACCCAATGCTTCCGCAAGAGTCGCCGGGGCTAGAGGGCAAGATGTCATATCCATGGCATGTATACATTCGATGGACACAAAAGAGCTTGCCGTGCATGCAAGTGCAATTCACAGGCATGTTCAGGAGCTCGCCGTCCGACTTCCCAGTGCTCACGAGGCCTTGCTTGAAGTAAGCTCCCTTGTCGCTTCCAACTTTCTGAGGATGCTCGCAATGCTCATGGCGAGCCTCCTGCCCTTGACCGCTTTGGTCATGGGGGTTCACCGACAGACGGCAAAGGCTAAGGCCAAAACCGGGCCCAAGGCCAAGGCGAAGCCTCCGGCCAAAGCTAAGGCCACGGCAGCGAAATCAAAGCCGCAGCCAGCACCCGTCGCGATCAAGAAAGAGCCGGCTGGTGAAGAGGGACAGTCCTCTGAGAAGCCATGTGCAAAGGACCCCGTGAAGGGGAGACTCAGCAACCTTGTCACCCAATGCAAGAATGCATTGAAGAAGTTGCAGGATCACGAAAGCGGAAAGGCACCTGTCAGCGCGGAGGAAGCCACCAAGCTGCGATCCAAGGCAAAGTTCTACGAGGACTACTGCCAACTTCCAAGGAATGCCACCGAGCAAAGGATGGCGATGCTGTCGTCGTGGGAACAAGACAAGACAGGCAAAATGTGGGCCGAGAAGATCCAGTCCTTGGAGAACGACAAGGCGACCACTGCCAGCAAGGTGGGGGGGTTCTTGTCTCGTGCCTGGGCCTTGCAAACAATGGTTTTGTTTCAAATACATACATCTACATGCAGACACAACCCTATCTATTTGTGTGCATATACATATATATATATATATATACATATATTTATATATATATATATACATATGTATATATATATATATCCACATACGTCCAGTCATTCAAAGTCGGTGGCAGGAGTTCTCCGGAACTCCTAAGAAAACTTCGCAAGAAAGCCGCCCAACAGATTGATTCGGCGATCAGGAAAGAGGCTAAGTAAGTCTTGGCAATTATAAGGAGGTTGCAAGGCAACTTCTTTGCAGCCTCCTTTGGGATCCAAGGCCAGGTTCTGGTTGCCAGTTTTCTTCCAGCATCAACTAGAAAACCATGTGCTCCCCTGGCTTTAGACAAGATCGAGGATGAAAGGGTTGAGGTGTGGGTTCCAAAGGAATCCAACCTGCTATGTGTTTCCATAAGTCTCTATATGTCTTTATCTCCATCTATAGCTATATATGTAGTCGTTTTCATCGCTTTCTTTTAGAGAATGGGGCATGCTCGCTTAGCCGAGGTTGGGAGATCGCCGAACAGGAGAACCTGAACCTCAGGTCCCCGAGCAGAAGAAGCTTTGGGAGTCCATCCTTGAGGAAATCCCCTGGGATGAGGAATGGAACCAAGAGGATCCTCGTGAGCGAGCCCTTGCAAAAGCCGGGGAACGTCGCTACCACTACGGCAAAACGAACATGACTACGACAACGGACACAACTCGTCACAAGGAGACGATGCAGGCCGGGTACAACCTGAACGACAAGGAGAAGAAGCAGGCCCTGCAGGACGGCCCCGAGCAGGCTTCCATCGAGGTCAAGGATCCCCTGCTGATTGCCTTGAAGCAAGAGCTGCAGACCATGAACTCCGGGAAGAAGGCTGTCGAGAACAAGCTGAGCACGATCAAGGATCTCGAGGTTTTCGCCAATACGAAGGGCCTGAACAAAATGAAGGATGCTGCCGCAGAGGCCCTCACACCTCTCGACAACTTCCTGGTCACCTTGAGGGAGGACTTCGCAAAGCTCGATGCCTTGGACGTCGGGAGCGAGGAGTCGGTCCAGCAGGCCAAGGACATTAACATGCAGACAGGTGTGCACGTGGATGCTGCTGGCAGAGTCATCAAGAAGTTGAAGACGATGAACGATTGAAGGCTGTACAAAGTCTTGCTTCAGGTTCCTGGTTTTTGTACAAAGTCTTGCTAAAGGTTCCTGGTTTTTGAAGAAAGTCGATCGCTGACAGGCGAAATATTCCGTCGAACTTGCATGCACTGCTGCAAGTGCACGCCTTGCCCAGTGTATTTGTGTACTTGCTGTTCGCTGCAGCCGTATGCCTGAAATCGATCATGATGCAACATATGGGCCTCCGGCTCATGTGCAGGAGGTGGACCCTCCTCAGAGCGCGGAGCGGGAGCTAGGGTTTAGGGTTTCTGGCCTGAGGAGTCGGTGACTCCTGCCCACTGCAATAACGTATGTTGCCTGCGAAAAGGGCTCAGAACGATTTGGAGGAGGTGGATCCTGCGAAGCGGTTGCGAACTCGCATCGGGAATCTGATGCTCAGCAATACCATTTCTGGTATCGAAGCTAGCCGCCTCTTTAGAGATGCCAGCTCAGCCAATGCAGACAATGTGCAGGATTTGGCTGCATGTGGCAGTGGCCGAGTGGATGGCATCCCTAAGAAAAGGGATTTGGTACGCCGCCTTGGCATTAACCGGCATTGGCCGGAGGCCTATTGGTGCAAGCTGCCGTTGTGGAGCATGGCGACTCAGATGGCTACCGAGGAGTGGGTGCCACTTTGGCTTCGCCACGAACTCCTGCATGCACTGGATTCGAAGGCTGCCAGCCCAACCACCATGCGGGATTTAAGCTGCATGGAGCCTGGCGAGGTTTCTTTACTCAATTTTTGCTGTCAGCAGGCCGGTTATCCCTTGGGCTCTGCAGTGGCCCTGGGGATTTGGGGCGATGGGGTTCCGATCACTCGAGATCGTTCCCAATCGGCGGAAGTCCTGTCCCTCAACATTCTCAGCCATTCTCAGCGAGGTGCATTGCGATTTCCCTTGGCCTTGATGCAAAAGCATTTGATGTTGAAAGAATACACCTGGGATGCTGTACTCAACATCATGGCCTGGTCCTTCGCTTTTCTCGCAGCAGGGGTTTCGCCATCGAATCGCCACGATGGGTCGCCATGGCTTCCGTCCGACAAAAGCAGGCGAGAGGCGACTGGGCATTCTACAAGCAAACCTTGTACATGCCGGCCTGGCCAACTACAGCTGCATTGGTCCGTATTGTTTCCTTTAAAGGTGTAATGAAGCTAGATAACATCTGGCTTTGTAAAAGCCTCCTTTATATTTATATAAATATATATATATATATGTATATATATATGTATATATATATATGTATATATATATATAGGAGGCTTATACAAATGTCTCGATATGCTAGAAACCTACAGAGCTACACATTTTGGGGATATGTTGTAGTTAAGACATGACGTATATTTTTTTGTCCATTGATCTAAGGAACAGGAAAGAGGGCTGTTGCTGGTTGTGCAACATCAAACCCTCCGAGCTGCATATGGTGGGTCCTGACTCTCCCTGGATACAGAATCGGAAGTCGCACTGGGATGCGGTATGCGAAATGCCCAGGAAGAGCCCTCTTCTGGCCTCTCCTTTTTTTTCGCTGGCAATGTGCCAGCTCGACTGGCTCCACATAGTGGACATCGGGGACCTCTTTTTGATGAACGAGGAATATTATTCCGACAACACTATCGGCAGCCAGCTGGGCGAACTGAAGCCCACAATGCTCAAGGGCAAAGGGAAGACATTCCCAAAGCTTCGGGCGAAAGCGGCGGAGAGCCGAGCATTGGTGCCGTTCAGCGAGATCCTGGCCCAGGCCGTGCTAGTCCCCGAAGAGCCCTTCGACAACATGCTCATAGGAGCTGCCTCCTCCTTCGCTCGATGCTACGATCAGCTTTCCAAGGACTCCTTTCAGCCGGCCACTTTGGCACAGGAGGCCTGCGATTTCGCTTCGAGATACGTGGAGCTTAACAAGGAGGCGGAGAGACTAGGCATGAAGCTTTTCAAGATCAAGCCTAAGTTGCACATGTTTTTGGAATTGGCTTACTGCTGCACCTCCTGTCCTTCAGCGAACTGGTGCTACAGGGATGAGGATTTTGCTGGGAAGGTTGCAATGGCAGATTTTCGGAGAGGCGGTGCCAACACCGTGCGAGCACTCGCAGAGTCTTACTTCTTGCGATGGAAATCGATGCATGCAGTCCCAGAGTTGTGCTGATCGATCGGCTTCTCTGCGAGTTGGGAAAAAGTTGGACTTCACGCTCTAATTTTTATGCATGATATATCAAGCACGAATACTATTTCTTCTATACACTTACATATAAGTATATATACTCTATTGTAGTACGCATGCATGCATGATACATGTATACATATTTCATGGATCCATCGCATGTGCGTATGGAGGCCCACGTGGTCTCCTATAACTTGTTCAGGAGACCTGCCAAAAGACATGGATCTCCTGGCTGTGCATGCTATAACGATCACACGTACATTTGCATGGATTTCTGCATGTCTAGATCTATACATGTTTATTCATACTATTTAATACTATATTTTTACATAGCCATATATTCCACTTCCTCAGCACTGTCTGGGGGAACAAAACTATGCCCAAAAAATTGCAAAGGAAAAGAAAAGCGATGAAAACATCAAGTCGTGCCTATCCTCGCCCTGCACACGCCGGCCCCCGAACATTCTTCCTTAATTAAGGATTGTGTGAATCTATTCTAAATAATGGGTGTCTGCCTTAATTAAAGCTTGCTTCCTTAATATTTAAGGACTATAGGGCTTAAATAAGGAGTATACTCCTTATCTGAGGACTATACTCCTTAAATCTAGCTTGTGAATAAGGAGTATAGTCTTTAAAAGTAGTGATTGCAAGTTTTAAAGACTCTTGGGCCTTCTGGGTGATTCTTTCCTTACGGCCCATCGCNNGGGACGCCGCTAGACTGGCACTTTGAGACCCCTCAATTGTCAGGGTACGACTCACGTTGGTCCGTGTGTCGGACGCGACAGGTGTCGGAGGTTGTACATCCGTGCAAGCCTCATGTTTCATAAACCAGTGCAGGCATTAGCCCTAGCTCTGTTAAGCAGTCCTATTAGTTTCACCGAGTGCCTGCTAAGTCCAACGCCCGCTATGCGCAGAGCACGCTCGCGCCGCGTTCAATTGCATGCCTGGTTGTTTGCATCCGACTGACAGTATTTCCGTCAGAACGACCATCACTTTGACATGTGCACTCGGATCTGTTTCAAACACTGCACTCGACTCTGTCGCCACCCTCCAAAGTTGCAAAAAGCTTGTGCGCTTGAAAAACATGCGGGTAAACGGCTGCAATGGCAGATCTTTTCTGAATCATTTCGAATTTCTTGGAGGGCCATGTGCAACCAACGAAGTTGTGCAAGCTGACAAGTCAAATGCTGCGCGACATGAGGATGCTGGTTTCCAGAAAGCGTGACGCTTCAAAGCATAAACCTATCTCATAACCGTGAAGGTCGGCAACCATCGCTGCCTCAAAAGCATCGGCCGTGGAAGAAGGTTCAGGCAGCCCGTGGCGGTCTGAATGATGATTGAATGACAAAACAATTTCCAATATTTCGAATTTGAAAGGTAATTTGCATGTATTGTGTGGTGACTTCAACGGCAAAAACTCATGAACACAAGTTTCATCCGGCACAGGCTTACGACGTCGTGGAGGCCAGGGTTTGGGGTGCAGGGAGCGGGTGCTGGCGTGGATGGGTTGTAACGGCGTTGTTCCCCAGCAATTGTTGGATGTTTTGGAGTTGTTTTTTGCAAAAGAATGCTTTTAGCTTTGAGCCAGATCCAACAGTTCCTGCAAAGAGTGCTGGAGACCTGAAGGTGGAAGACGACGAGGAGGCCTTTTGGATGGAGGTGAGCGGATGGTGGGGGGCTGCTGAAACCCCAGAACTTCAAAACAAACACAGTGCAACCAAAGCTGTTTAAAGCAGTGGCACAGGTGCTTGGACGGACCGCAAAATGTAGGTCTTCACACTTCGCCGTTGCATTTTTACATTGGCCCGGTTGTCTTTCAGGACTCTGCACAGGCGACGGTGGAGGGTGATACTTGGGGAGAAGAGCAGCCTGATGCAAGCCAAGACGAAGTTCCAGGTGAAGCTGAAGAGCAGTCGTGGGAAGATGAGGAGATTCAGGAAGAGGAAACGGAACTGGGTGAGGAGGCAGTGGGCGAAGACGGCGAGCCGCCTCCTGAGGAGGCCGATTTGGTTTTGGAAAGTTGCTTTAGATTGAACATTCATGGCTCACTGGTTATTCAGCTTTTTGTTGTGCCATTGGCATGAATCATCCAATTCAGGAGGAGCAGCCTTCCTTTGCCCCCTTGTCGAGGAGAGGGTGCAGGATTTCGTGTTGATTCCGAAGGATGTGCCAGTTTCAACTTTCAGGGCAGCAGGCTGTCAAGTTTTGTGTCATATCAAAGCCTGAATTTGGAGTGCCGCTGATGGTGTTTTTTTGCTGGAGCGGAGCTTCTTGCATGGTGACTCCATGAACGAGAAGCAAGGACTTGCAACATCCCTCTTGCCATGCCGAGAAGGGTGCCGACCCGAAGTTCTCCCAAGGCTGCATCAAATTCGCTTGTTCTGAGGGTCATGTCGCGCGGCGTTCAGTATTTTACGGTAATGGTGTGTGGAATTCATCTTTGGTGCTCGTTTGCTGGTTGGGGGTTTGGAATGGTTCAGGCTCAGGGTTTTTTCTTGGCATCGCCGGTTTGGAAGATGTTCAAAAGCTGCCCATGAGGCTCAGCTCCAGGGTCATGTTCTGATTTTCCCCACCCCCTTCAAACCCTCATGCTCTACTGTCTCTGTTTACTACCGAAGATACTCCTGATGTCAAACATCAATTGTTTATATTGTATTACATTGTATATTACATTGTAAAGTTTTGTCTTAGAAGCTACTACATCATACCGTAAAATGTATATATCAGACTATACGATATTATGTTTTTTGTACTATGTTATGAGACTTGATATTAGGTACATGATGTCATACTATATGATATGACATGATGTCGTATTATATAGTATGAAATGACATATCGAAGTATATAACATTTACATTATGCAACATCATATTGCGTAATGAAATCCATCATAAAATAGAAATTCAAGCAACGGGTCGCATTCTCAGGTTCATGGTTGTTAGCACGAATGCCTGGCTTGATGAACTTCACCGGAAACCACCGAGTCCCCCCATCGCAGGAACGTAAAGGCTCAGTGGGAGCTTTGGCTGCGTTCCACCTCTTCAAGCGAAGGCTCCGGAGCTTTGTCTCTTGGGTTCTGGGTCGAGCTTTGCCATTTAGACAGCAGGTCTGAAGAAGTCCTAGTCAATTCCATGTCAACTTCTCATGTTGGGTGTAACATGGGGATCAGATTTTAGTTGGCATCCAAGGTTTTCGGCTGGTGGCGCTCAGTGTCTCATCAGCTGTAAGGAAATCTAAAAAGTTTGACAGCTGGCAATAACATTTTCGTGCGGTGTTTGTGTTTGGCTCTTCAATGCTGTTGAGGCTGTGATTCAAAGAAGATATATAACTGTGAGAAACTTCAATTGTCCTTGTACCAGAAGTCCGTCCTCAAGCTCGCCTCGCACCCTGAACCGAAGTAGGTACACGACTTGGGCACCCGTGAAACTGTGTAGAGCATTGTCTGTGCAGGGCAGCAGACGCTGCCAAGAAAGGCCCGGGACTATGTCAGTTTCGGATGGGGGCCTGCGCAAAAGGGGTTGGCTGGGCTGGCAATTTTTTTCAGAATTCTTGAGTCGGCCCTGGAGTGTAGGACAACAATCTAGAAAGGCACGTTTCGGTTTCAGCTTCAGTCTGGGCTTGTGTGCCGGTGTTAGTATTTCTGCAACGGTTTGCCAAAAGGTTTGTGGATGCCTATTCAGGAAGCCTTATGTGGGGAAGGGGATGTATTAATAAAGGGTATGCGGTTCGCTACACTGCTACAGTATACTCTACTGTATGAAGTTCGCGGTACGTACATTCAGCCATGCATGTACACGTGTATAAGCACATAGACATCGGTAAGTGCGTGTGTGGCACCTGGGCAGTTCTCGTGCTGTATTCACTCGGGCTGAACTTCAGGGTGCGCTCAGGTCCTGTAGTCCCGTTGTTGTGCTGTTGCTGTTGATGTTGCTGCTGTTGCCTTTGCCGCTGTTGCCCTTTGCCGCTGCTGCTGCTGCCGCTGTTGCTGCCGCTGCTGCTGCTGCTGCTGCTGCTGCTGCTGCCACCGCGGCTGCGGCGGCGGCTGCGGCGGCGGCTGCGGCTGCGGCTGCGGCTGCGGCTGTGGCGGCAGCTGCCACCCAAAATTTCAAGCGGCTGTGG
>CAJNJA010036375.1:0-28980 GCA_905231915.1 Symbiodinium necroappetens
CTTAGGCAGCAAAAGATCGTCCTAATCCTAGGGCTCCAGTTACCGAAGTAATTAGTAGGTCCTTGGCCAATATCATGTAACCCAGTAGCCCATAATTTTAGGTATAACTAGAGCCCTAAGCCCTAAACCCCTAAACCCTAACCCCTAAACCCCTAAACCCTAAACCCCTAAACTCCAAACCCCTAGTACCCCTAAACCCTAAACCCATGGGGATCTGCAGGAGAAGGAGCACCTACGCCGTGAGCTGGAGTCCGAGCACGCGAGCCTCCGCCATTGGGCCGCCTTCGCGGTTGTATGTCTTGTTTTTGTTCGGTTGCTTTTGAGTGTTGTTTGGGTTTTGGTTTTATGTTTGTTTTTTTTTTTTTTCGGTTGCTTTTGGGTGTTGTTTGTTTTTTGTTTTTTGTTGGGGAGGGGGTTCGAAACATAGTTTTTTTGGTTTCAAGAGTGAATGCCAAGAGGGCGGGAAAGAACCTGAATTAGAAGCCAAGCTGTCGGCAACTTTAAGACTCTACCTCCTTCTCGCTTAATCTGGGGCTCCGCCCATGAAGTATTCTAAACCCCAAACCCCAGGCCTTTAACAAAAACAACCAGGCTCTATAAAGTTATACTATAAAGCCTTTCAAGCCCAACTCCTAAGACTCCTCTAGCGCTTGGCTAAACCTAAACCCTGAATCCCTGAACACTGAACCCTCAAGCGGCTTCCCGGCCTGTTCTTTTGTTGGCACTGGCCCCCTCAAAGCTTGGCAAAGGTGCGGAGCTTGCATCAGAGGAGGCCTAAACCAATGGGAGTGGGCGGTTCAGAATGGAGGTGTCGTCTTAAGCTTTCGATACTGGTGGTTTGGAGAGCATCTTATAGAGTTGCTCGTGACGGATACATGCCCCTGAATATGGAACTTCACTCAAACTTCTGAAGCCTTGGCTCCAAAAGGCCTAAACTACCTAAACCCCCTAAACCCTGAACCCTTGTGCTCTCTGCCAGTTCTCGCGTATGTGATGTCCCAGTAGCAAGCTCAGACCCCTACCGCCATGCCTGCTTTGAGCGAGTGCGTGAGTCGAAAGCCCTAAACTCCCTAAACCTGAACGGCCCCGCCCTAAACCCTAAACCCTGACGGCCCTAAACTGATCATCCTCGTCTCGCACAGTAACTGTCGTCCTTCTGTCAACCTCGCTAGTGGGCATAGAACCTCAGCCATGCGAGAGGGAAAAAAACCGGCCCTAAACCCTAAACCCCTAAACCCTAATTCGGCCCTAAAGCCTGAGACCCTCTAGTCTGAAATTGCAGGTGGCCCTGCTAGGAAGTAAGATTTGGCGGGGCCGCAAGAATTAGAATAGGCTTCTGGGCTCCTTGAAGCGGTTTCTATGAGGGTTCTATGATATAGGGGCCGGAATCATTGGAATTGAGCCGATTATAGTGGAACGATAATAAGCAACCCTAAGGAATACTATTGGCACAAATTCTGGCTTCTACATTATGGTTACTTGGAGCCCGGTAGGTCTTTTGCGAACTGCCCAGAATCGGTTTGTAAGGCTGCCAGGAACAAGTCCTACATGTATGGTCTCGCTTACGCTAGGGGCGTAGGGATTCCATCATGGAGGCATAGAGTACCTAATTGCACTCAAAGTTGTATAGGACCTTTACGAGTTTTGCCAGGTAAGGTTCATTATTTCAAGATATCCGGTTGTCTCTGTTGGTTTCCGGATTTCTAAATGCTGATTGAACCGCCCGCAGCCAGACCCAAAGTCCTTCTCACCACACACCCTCGCAGAAGATTGACAGAAATCCGGAGGATGACGCTTACCTTTGGGAATGTCTGTTACAACGGAATCAGAGGTTGGCTTGGTTTGCAGTAGATTTCACTTGCTCCTTTCCGTCCCCGCTGCAGGAGCACTTGCGGCATGAGCTTGCTGCCGAAGCCAAGGAGTGCACATGGTTTAGGGTTTAGGGTAAGCAGAAACCCAAACCAGCTTCGCAATCGCATCTCCATTCATTGCGGGGAGTTTGGTTCAAGTGGTGCAGTACAGAAATATGTACACTTCAGCTCTTTCATAGCTATGCTCTTCGCGGCTTCCGGTACTATGTGGCTGTTAGGCTTCTGCATGTGTTTTCTTCTGCTTGTCTACGAGCATTGCTTGCACGCAAGTTCTGAGCACTTGAAGTTTCTTCGACTTCCATTGCTTCGAGCGTTTTCCGTAGAACAAGCCCCCCCCCCCCCTCAGGCGAAAACTCACCACACTCCATAAAGCTGAAGACGGAGGATCGAGGAGTATTCAACCTCTGGCCCTGGAGCCCTAAAGCCCTGAAAACATAATTACAGCCCTAAAGCTGCAAAGGACCCTCGTGCCCGGAACTTGAAAGAGGCGACCTTGTAGATCTCAAGATGGTGCGGAGGAGACGAGGATGCCCTTCCCCGTCCACCCGCCTGGTAACCCGTACTGTAAATTAAAGACCCTCAACTAGGGTTTCGTGTTGACGGCTTCGGGTATCAGCTAGTGTAATCAGGGTTCAGGATATTAATAATGTTTATGTTTAGGTCTTAGTAACTTATTATAATACCCCAGGAGGCTGCAGCAGCGGTCGGCAAGGCAGCAAATGCCGCCAAGGCAGGGGAACACAAGCCAAGAATCTATGCTCAAAGCCGCAAGCCTAAACCCTGAGCCCTAAACCCATAAACTTACTGGTATGCAGCCTGTAACCCTGCCAAGTAATTAATGCGCTGAGTAACGCAGGAGGCTAACAACCCGTAATTAAGCTTCGGCAAGGTCTGCATTTCCTGCGCAAGGGGCAAATTCCAGAGACAAGATAGCCTTGCTTGTGTTGAATTTTAGGGTCTAGCGAGGCGTGCGCACACACGTATACATAGAATTACGCGCGTGTGCACATGCATGTATGTATGTATGTATGTATGTATGGATGTATGGATGTATGGATGTATGCATGCATGCGCGTATGCACGTATGTATGTCTGTGTGGGTGTATATATATCGGCACACATATTTAGATGCATACGTCGCTCTCTTTGTCTCGCTCTCTCGCTGTTTATGTTTCTCTACACGCAAATTAACTTCCTGCACCAGCAGCCACAGCCACAACGTGCGTGCACCCCTGAAAATCCTCACACCCTACACTCTGAGCCCAATTCTGAAAAGGTTGACTTCTAAAGACTATGTTGTATGTGCCCTTACAACGCATACATGCATCCATACATACATACATACATACATACATACATACATACATACATACACACACACACACATACATACATATATTATATACATACACGTGTGGATATACAAATGCATCAAGCCGCAATGCTTCCCCACAGGATCCACCAACCCCGCCTAGTATTGAGTATGATCAAAGTTAGACCATGAGTCCTTCGAGACTTCAGGAACCCCTCAAAATGAGACTTGGACACGAGGCCCATGTAGAAGGCACGACTGCGTCCCACCCAGCTCTGTGGGCCGGTGCCCCTGCGACTTGGACCAGAAGCAGCTTTCAGAGGTTTTAGGTTTAGGGTCTAGGGTTTAGGGTTTAGGGTTTAGGGTTTGGGGTTTTGGGTTTTAGGGGTTTAGGGTTTGGGGTTAGAGGGCTGTTCTGTTGGGACGTTTGTATAGGGGTCTTATGTGGGATTGCCACTGGGCGCTTGGTCAGGGGGGCGACAGGGATCTACTTGCCAGGGTCATGTGGCTTGCAGGATTTTGTGAGTTGGGTCAGTCTCACAGTAATACTCTCGTCGCTTCCGGTATCTATGCCCATGCTGAACTGTTCTGAGGCTTTATGAACAGTGGCATTGCCAAACCTGGCCACGCATCCGCAGTGTAGCAGCCTCAAGTAAAGCTTGCGCAAGAGTTTCTAAACTGTTCGTTTACTTCGATAGTTTAGGCCGCTAGCTTGTCTCAGCCGCAGCGCAGTCCCGGACATGAACACAAAACAACACTCTGCCCGAAATAAACTGCAAAATCGTATATGTTCCGGCAAGAGTATGATCCCCAGTCCTCAACCGAAATCTCGACGCCCTCCGCTGTAAATCGATGCCCCCAAAGCCTTAGACTCCGGAATGCTTATGTACGACAAAGGACCAGCAGAGCACAGAGGAAGCGAAGGAGAGCAAGTTGCGCGAGGAGGACGCCCAGATTCAGGGGTTCATGTCCCTGAATCCTAAGCCCTAAACCCCCAACCCCCCAAACCCCTATATAAACACTAAACCCACAATTCTAGACCCTGAATTCTACATTTCAAGACCGAGTTCGGTGCTGGGGGTTCCTCAGCTTCCTGTCTGGAGTTTCGAAACCCCAAGCAACGTTTTGGTTCTTCTTGAAGAGGCATACCACTATGATTGGGAACGTTGTCGTTCTAAAATTCTAAAGCCCCTTTGCAGATAACGTATATATATATACACACACGCACAACTTAGAAAGAACATGTATATGTGTGTATATATATATATATGTACACCGTTTGTTCATGCTACGTAGGTTCTTAGTCCCGACACGTTGGCCGCTGAATGCGGAGCCCAAGACTGCTAAACCGTCCACCGGAGACTTGTTAAGGGGACCTCATGGTTCAGGGCTCAGGGGCTGTAGAGTTTAGAGTTAGGGGATGGAGAGTTTAGCCTTGATCCTTCTGGCCTTCCGGCATACACGGTTTAGGGTTTAAGGTATATAGGGTTTAGGGCTTAGGGCCTGTAGTGTTTAGGGTTTAGCATTTAGTGTTTTTCTTAAGGCCTAGATTTAGGGTTTAGGCCAGGCTAAGATGTCTCCCGGGCGTGAACTTGTCGGTTACTTTTGGTATACGGTTAAACACCGAGCTACGACATTTACCTTTTAAACCTGGCCTCGAAACTAGTAGAGGGATCCGTCATGCAGGCCTATCCCGAGTTATGGGTTAACTTCATTATCTTACGTGTGTCAATCTATCGAAGCCACGTTCAAGCCGACCCATCTGCGTGTAGCGACCTACGAAGAAGCATTGAATCCCCTTTTAGCCCTACCGGAACCTTATCATTACAGTGTCACAACAAAACCAGCCCGCCCGCCCGCCCGCCCGCCCGCCCGCCCACCCACCCACCCACGAGCAGAAACAACGAAACAAAGTTTGTAACACCAGTAAAGTTACCAGTAGTGAACAATAGTTTGAACAACCTGACTCAGTTTTCGAAATAGCCACACGAATCCTACCAATAATGGCTGCGGATTAACACAACAATGTGGGACTTTCCGAAAATTAGGGTACCTTATTTTGGGGGTCCTGAAAACAAGGATCCGACTGTTGAGGGTACTATATTAGGCTCCCCTATTATCGGAAACCCCCCCATGTGCATCAAGGAGAAGCAGCACTTGCACGAGGAGCTGGCCCAAGAGCGCGAGCGCTTGAGCAAAGAGCTCGCGGCGGAGAAGGCCGGGCCTTCAATAGGGTTTAGGCTTTAGGGTTTCGGGTTTTGGGTTTAGGGTTTAGGGTTTAGGGTTTCGGCTTGCTCCAACTCCGGGCGAAGTGGAAAGCCTGTTGCAAAAAAGGGTTTCGGGTTTTGGGTTTAGGGTTTAGGGTTTAGGGCTTAGGGTTAGGGTTTAGGGGTTTGGGGGTGTTTTTGTAGGGTTGCTCTAGGGGGGTTCAGAGTTGCTGATTCTGCAGGAGCTTCTAGAGGGGTTTACGTTTTAGGCTTTATGGGTTTAGGGTTTTAGTTTTTCTTGAGTTTAAGGGGTGTATAAGATCTTTTTCTGAAAGAGGAACCCTAACACGCTGTTGGGGTGACAGCACGACCGAGTGCAACGGCCCTAAACCCTCGAGCCCTGAACTCTAGATCCTAAAGCCAAATCGCAATGCTCAGAACCTAAACCTCAAAGAAGACAAAGCCCCGAACTGTATATAGTACAGACCCTATAATATAAACGCTACTATAATCAGCCTAGATCCGCAACATGTCCTGGTCAGGAGAAGTTGCGACAGGAGTTGGCTGCAGAGAGGAAGGAAGAGCAGGAGGAGCAGGCAAAGGAGCAGAAGGACCCGCTGGAATCCTTTTCAGCGCATTGGAGATCCAGGATTTTAGGATGCAGGGTTCCGGAACTGTTTTGCTCTTAAGGAGGGGGGGTTGGGGTAGCAGGTTTCATTCAGGATGAAAGAACGGTAAGATCTATGGAGGCCTACAGCATCGATTTTCGAAGGAGGAACAGGCTCCAGCCACGCAGCTTGCGGGCATTCCAGCGACGCAGCGGCTGCAGCTTGGCATCGCCATGGCTTCGGTGCAACAAAATGTGTTTGAGGTGTGGTCACTGGTTCCCCAGCACCCCAGGAAGTCTTCCAGATGCATCTTGCAGTCGCCCATGAGCCTCGAAAACTACACCCTACCCCTACCAATGCCATATAATCCGAAACCCTAAACCCTAATAAACCGTAGAACTCCAATCCGTAAAGAAACCTCTCCAACCCTGGAGGCCTCCAGTTTCCTAGATGGCAGGTTAAGCACTACATAACCCTTGGTTTTTCATTGACCCTTCATATAGGTCCAGGGTAAGTACCCCTTTGTTTCGGTAGTTTAGGTAACAACCCTAAACCCTAACCCGAGTGACAGTCGAACCCATCCTCTTCAGGTTGCTCGCGGCCGGTGGTTTGTCGCTCGGTGCTTTTGCCGCCGCCGCGGCCTTCGCAATCCGCCTGCGCCGGCAGAGCCAGGCTTTTGTGCATTTGGATTTGAGGCTTGAGCTTTAGGGTTTCGGGTTTAGGGGCTTAGGGTTTATGGCTACAATAGGCCTGGATGCAAAAGGGTTTAGGGTTTAGGGCCAGTTTTGGGGCGTTAAACTGTCGAGTCTGCTGTAGCTTGCAGGGCCCGTTGAGCTTCGGAGGTTCGGGTTTGACTTCTTCAGCGTTTCCAGCCTGGGGGCTTTGAGAGGGTTTGGGTGTCTAAACAGAACATCTTCCCCAACGCCCTTGACCCCATGGGTCCATGTGTATACTTGGCCTCTGAAGTACCTAATATATATATATATATGCATATCAAGTTTATAGTATATAAATATGGGAGCCTGCAAGGCCAATGCTATACTGAGGGCTGGTGCGTTCCAGCCAAGCTGGAAGCAAGCCCCAAAATCAGGCCGAAACCCTACGAATTGAAACGCTTTCTAGAGGAGCCAAACCGTAGGTCCTCTTCCATGGTTGGGTCCTGAGGATGTACTCACTGAGCCTTTCAAGCCCCGAATGCTATAATGTAGCTAATTTACCGGGACGGTTTAGGGCCCCACCAGGTTCAGGCATGATGGGTGTTGGTTTTGTGTTGTGCCGTGCCTTGCTTTTTCGGGGCCAGGCGCTGTGGAAAAGTTGTTTTCCATGTCGCAGGCTTGTTTTGCTTATCCTAACCTTCAAAGCCACAACGTTTTCAGCAATGAAGAGCTTAGGATTTGGACTGTCGACTTCTCACGTCTGTGGGTATCATTGCCTTACAGTTCTGCTATGACGATTTGGGGCCTGCGATGGTGTTCTCTTTGAAGGAACCCTAAAGTAGCCCGCACCATGCTGTTCAGTCTTGGTCTTGTGCTCAGATGCAGCCAGCCCATGCTGTCATGCCCTAAACCTGAGTTCAACACCGCAGTACACATTGTTGTTTGTTTGTTTTTGTTCCTCTAGGTGTGCACATATGACCAGAATGCTAGACACATCACAAGTATATACACATGCATGTAGGTAAGTGTGTTTCTATGCATGCACGCATGCAGAGAAATAACTAAGCATAATGAAACAGTCTATATATAGGTATATCGGGAGATAGAGAGGTAGAGATTGAGAGAGGGAGAGTATGGTTGTCTCTTTGCTCGGAGATGCCTTGAGAACCCCCAGGGGAATGTTCGGGCTCAGGATAGACTGGTTGTTTGGGTTTGAGGGGTCAGATCGTAGGTTGTAGTTTATAGCTTGGGTACTGCCGCCACCACTCAGCAACAGTCTATATTAGGGGTCATACTAAGAAGGGCTATACATAGCCATATTCTACATGGTATCTAAGTGTTGCAGAGTGGGGAGTATGCAGCCCTCCTCTCGCAGTCTGCTTGCAGAGTTCCTTCACACTTCGGAGTAAGCAGCACCCCGAGAATCCTCGTCTTGCTAGCATGCTTGATTTTAATCGGAATTCACAGCTGCATGCTTCTGCATTGAGCCAGGGCGGCTGGGGAAGATGGTTCTGTCTTGATACGTTCCATGCCATAGTTTATACTATCTGAGCTATATTATTTAGTATGCATGGAACCATATGTCCAAAGCTTCGAAGGCGACCTGCTCGAATAGCCTGCCAGGTGCAGTCGGACGGAGCCGACGACTACCTTCTGCATCTTGATGTGGCATTTCTCTCCGAGTTCTCCCCCGCCCCAAACCTTGGGGACCCATCATACCCCTATGCTATGAATCCCTATATGGTATATGAACCTTAAACCCTTTTGTGGTTCATTTCGTCCTTAAGGAACCCGAACGGCTATACCTGTGTTCATGCGCTTGCGAGACGGCATGTAGTACAGCTCATCATCCTGGCAAGCAACTAGAATGCAAAACACAGGTAAGCAAGAGCTTGAGCCTGCAAACCTAAATGCCCTCAATGACACGCGTCTAAGCCATAAAGCTAGAAGCATAGTAGAGCTTTCTGTCGTGGGTTGTCCGGTGTCCAAGTTACGGCTTGTTTTTGGTTGTGTGAGTGCACTTCACTCCAGCTATAGTCCATAGGTGCACCTACCGTACTGCGCACGGATGTTTCCTTCAGTCGCACAACCTGCATCCATAAGAGCTTATCGTCTGAAAGCTTCTCACCGACGGTCCAGGCATGTGCTTTCCAGGGCACTCTGCAGTTGAGTTAAAGCCGCAAAACGCTATGTGCATCCAATATCAGGGACTATAAGACTTCACGTATGAAAGAGGGAGACAAGGTTCTGACGATTATAGAGACATGAAGCAACCAATGTGAGTTTGAGGGGTTCATCACTGCACCATGTGGACCCTAAACCCTAAACCCTAAACTTTCTAAACTATGCTTGCTTGATGAGGAGGTCGAGGAAGGAACCAAGACATGCCAGCCCTGGAGTCGCGAATGCTGAGGTATGTTGAGGCACCTGCGGAGATCGCCTAGAGATGGTCGAGTGTGAGTGCCAGCTCTGTTCAGACTCCTTTCCTTGGGGCACCGGCCACAGACGCCCGCTCCTTTTGCATTCCGGCGAGCCGGGTTTAGACTTTTTGGGGTTAGGGTTTCAATTGGAATGATCTTTTGCTCCAGAGCTGGTTGTGTTTCAACTGATTCATGCATCACCATTTCCACACTTCCCGTCCGGATTGCTCTTTCAACTTTTGCAGGACGCTTGAAGAAGATGCGTGAATGTGCTCTGGCGGATTTTGTCAGAGAGGATTTCGAGCTTCAATGTGTGGACCTGCTACGAGGCATGCCCTAGCCCGTGCTGAATGCCTCCGAATCCGGCTCCGTGCTGGAGAGTTTGGGAGAAGAGAAGTGGTTGCTAGCAGCAGTACAGTACACTAGTAGTAACAATTAGTAGTGTAAATAAGACCCATCAGTAGCTGCAGAACTATGAGGACAGCGAACCAGGCCCTGCGCAGATCCTGCGACTTGAATCTTCACACCTTGCCGGCGGATTCGAAGACATCTGGCTCGCGTGCCCTCACTCCAGACCACAGAGGCAACAGGTCCTCTGTCGGAGAATTCTGAGTTTATCTTGACAGCTCCGGACGATGTGGCTCGAAATGCATGCAGAAAGGAAGCCTTCAGGGGGTTAAAGGTATTCGCCCTGCGAAAGCCCTATATCCGCTAAGCCGTGCCGGCCTTGTGAGACACTGCAAGCAAGAGCCAGCCAGCCATTGTGTGGGAGGTGTTGTTGGCGAGCCCGTCGGTACCCACCCCGATCACTCAACTACAAGCCCCAAGCATCCCTAAGCCCTGTAAGGCCTACAGATCCCTACCCATAGGCCCCTAAGTAGTTCCTTTTTATGGTTCATACTTAGAATCCTATAAGGTAATCCCCAAAAAGGAACTACTTAGGGGCCCAGATCCCTAAGCCCCCTAAAACTTCCAAAATTCAGCGGTGAAACGAGGGATTACATCACTCCGAGCTGGCAGGGTCGCATACCCCTCTGCCCTAGACGACAAGTCTCCCCCAGGGTAGGGCAGTTCCAGGTCTTCTGCAAGCCTGTAAGCTTCAATACACAATCCCTGCATGATTGCCCATATCATTCCTTGCGGTTCCTTGAATAATTGCAGCTTGAGCATGATCAGTCTACTCCGATTCCCCATTCTAACGATTAAGGCCGCTACATAAAACCATGGAGGGTTCAGAACTTACGGCCCATAGTAGACATGCGACACCTTACAGACCGTTACCCTCTACACCTTGAGAATCGAAGACCTAAGACCGGTGCACCCCTGCGATCCGATAAACCACCCCAGCAGTGGAGCTTCAGCAACTACGGTACTTCTTGTGCTCTAGAATCCCGCTTCCTTGTACTGGTGTGATTTCGAGCGCTTTTCTTTAGGGCCCTACTACCCGAAACGCTGAATCCTAAATCCGAAGCCGCTCCCAATTGAACCTAGCCTGGCTTGCCCGAGGGTGATTGACGGAATCCTAAGTCGTACGAGAGTTTCAAGCTGGAACTCTACGAAGAGAAGGACAAACCGAAGACGACCCTAAATGAGAGACTTTCAAATGTCTCCGAAAACTAAACTAGTCTAGAGGAGGGCCTTGCTTAGGTCGATGCTATGATGCACTTAATGCTGAACCGTGTGAGAGGACTGCATCGATGGCCTGATTTGGTCGACTCCCAATCTTGGGCGCTTGGACGGCTATCCCGTTCCTGTGCTTGTTTAGGGCTTTGGGTACCCTATAAACCTTTATAAACCCGAAGCCCTAAACCGTTACGTTTCGGGCTGTAGGGTCAGTAGGGCTTCGCGCCAAAAGTGCAGTTCTCATGCTCTGATACTTTGTGGCTTGAAGTTAACAAACGCTTGTCCTTGCCCGTTTCCTGTTGCACCTCACAATGATTGAGGGGTCTGGATTTCTACTAACACACTACGGTCTCCATTGATTAACCCATAATTATAAGTGTGCTACAATATACCGCAAGATCCGATTCTCCTGATTCAGACCCTTATGCTGGGGTTTCTTGTTTCGCTGGGTCTTGGTAGCTAAACCTCCTAGACCCATAACTTAGCGCTTTGCCTGGAGAAGCTTTAGTCGGTTTGTGTGTCTGTGTGTCGAGGACGTCAAAGTGGTCTACCGCACGGACTGGAACAAGGACAAGGCCCTCGATAGCTTGTCGTGGTGCAGAGATTCTGGCAGAGATGTTGTATTACATTGGGCTTTAAATTCAGAGAGGCAGACTTTCAAGCAAGGGACTGTACGTCTTGCGACCTGATGAAGGGCAGCAAGATCAACGACCGATCGAAACAGCCACAAACCAGAAGTACCGTGGTAGCCTGCGAGATGAAGGGGGTCATGAGAGCCGGGAAACAATGCATCAGTGAAGCCCTCAAACCCTCAGCCCTACGCCTGCAGTTAACCCAAACCCCAAGTTCTGTGCCGTGAGTGCCCTGCACTGTCCAGAGAAGTCGATCTTGAGCCTGTGCAAGGCTCAGAAACTCGAATCGAACCCGAAATCCATCAGAAAAATAGACCCAGAACCCTAGCGAATTTTGGACGCGATACCTTGCTGCTTGTGGACCTCCCCCTCGTCATGCGCAGGCCTTTGTCCAGATTAGGCTCCATATATCACAGGTCCTTGTCAAGGAGGGGGGATTGCGTCAACCCAATGTCCACAGCAACCCTCAACCCTGAACCTTCGCACCGCAGGTTGCTGTGCTTTGCGGGGGTGGCGCCGGCCACGAGCCAATGCACGGCGGCTTCGTGGGACGAGGCGAGTTGGGGTTGACAGTCCTCCTTATGCAGACCGCAGCCCCAGAGCGAATAAAAAGGATCACACCCCAAACCTAACATACCCAAAGCAAGACAACAAAATTGAAATCACCTAAAAACCTGAACTTACTCAAAGCCTGACAAAGCCGTAAGCATCATGTCGTCGCTTTTCCTACTTTCTATCGCCACTTTCCAACGACGAAAAATAGCTTGCAGGATAAGGATTAGGCCCATACGGCCGAATGCCTTTGAGGGTTAGAGTCAGAGTTTCTGTGGCATCAGATCTCTCGGGTTAAGCGATGTTATCGGCTTCAGAGCTTTAAGTTTTCTGGCGAGGGTCGAGGGAGTTTGGAGGCATGTAGTTGTAGAGAGGGCCCAGGGGTGGTTGGTAAGCAGAAAGTCGGCGTGTGGAGTTTGCATACATTTTGGCACCGCCCAGATTGCCCAGTACCCCCCTTAACTGGGGATTTCCACAAGCTCCTTATTACGGTTTCAGACATATTCCTGCACTTCCTCTCCAGCCACAACAGGTCCGCTGCTTCTAAACAAAAATTGAATACCCCGAACTCCAACCCACATCCCGAACTCAGATTTCTAAACCATAAGACCGAAGCCTCACCCCACAACTTAAACCACACTAACACCTTAGGTATGCTCACGGCAGCGATTTCTGGTGAGACGTTTGCATCTCCCTCCATCGACGCCGTCCTGGCTGCCATTGCCTTTTGTCAGCCAGAAACGACAAGCTGCATACCCGAAGTGCTAGATCCCGGAACTACAAATCGCTGCAACAGACAGAGCTGGCACGGAATCTTCAACTAAGCCGCGCTAAAACTCTATGAGCATGCTACTCCCTCAATCACCGGTCTCACGTAAACGCCGATCTTCCCAAACCCTATAAGCTTGAACCCTATCAGTCCTGGTTCTAAGCACGAGGGCCTAATGTCCAGGAACCTTCCAACTCTGCCTGGGCCCAGTGGGGTAAAGCCTCTGAGCCCGTGATCAGACGTCGTTGCCGTCCCCGAGGTAGTAGTAGTTCGTAGCAGTAACCGTCGTTGTCTCAGCGTAGTCATCGTCGTCGTCGTCATAGTAGTAGTAGATGATAACATGGACCGTCCTCAAACCCTATAGAGCACTGGGAAGCCTCAAGGCTTAAACTTCAGCATCTACCCTGGAACCTCCGCGCCTCACAACACATCCACAACTTCTGGTCGCTTACAGGAAGGTCGGAATAATTCATGGACCCTTCGGTTTGACTAGCGGGTCCTTGCGTAAGCCATCGCACCTCAGCAGCGTCTCAGCCAGTGAGGTCCAGGTGACGGGCCCGAAGGGCTGCTGCTCAGAAGCATCCTTCAGCTTTTTGTTTGTCATGCCGCGTCATACTTGGCGGTTTCTACAGGTCTTTTATAGGGTTCAAGCAAGGTTGGCGGGGCGCAGGAGTGATGATCGTGATGTTGTTGATGGCGTTTGGGCTTGTCGGCTTTCGGTTGTTGAGGGGGCCCCAAGCTCCGGGAGTATTTAGGGCTTCTTGCCATGAGGGCTTTGCGAGCTACTAGGTGATAAAAGTCAGGGTCAAACCATATCAAACTCCTTCGCTACTAAAACAAGTCTTCGGATTCGCAGGCACTTTGGACCGAGCTGTGCTCGGTGGTTGTATAGTTTCTTAGCAGTCGCGTGATCAAGGGTCCTGAAGTCCTCAAGGCGGACCAACGGTTCATAAGTTGTAAGAGTAAAAGTTACTACTAACGGCATTCTGCTTTGGAAGGTGATTGCATACGCTTCGAAATAGTACATACTTGGAGCCACAAGAAGCGTCCCTGCAGAGAGACTCAGTGCGACCTATCGTCTTTCAGGCCCCAGCTGAGAAGAGCTATGTGAACTTGTCCTTTCGGGTTGAAGTTAGTAACGAACTGTTGGGTTGATTCAGGGTTAGGCCTAGGTGGTAGGTGCTGCATGAGAGCAGTGTTCCATTTATCGACACAGGGCTGATGTTCAGAGCATCATTTTCGATGTTGCCCCCACCATTTTGAGAATCGAGCGATTGCCCACATCGAAAAGCCACAGCAGCAATGTCGCTTGAGAAACAAACACCGCTTTAGCACGAGCAGTACTTTTTCCAGCCGAGGATTGTAGTCGTCAGTCTTATTGCAGCGAGATCTCGATGTGTGTGCGTATATGTATGTGTGTATATATATATTATATATATACACACACACATACATACATACATACATACATACATACATACATACGTATGCACATATTTACATAATAATTGTTGAGGCTTGTGAGGCGAGGCTAGCTCGTTGCGCGTGCTCCGAAGTAAACATCAGGTCTTCTCATCATCAAGAACTACACTGGAGAGACTCAGCTGTTCCTAGGTCCTCAAACCCCTAAACCCTAAACCCCTCAACCCTAAACCTTAAACCCTAAACCCTAAACCCCGGTGGCTTTTCTCACGAGGGCTTGCATCTAACCCTGGACCTCTTCAGTTGTCTGTTCTTGTAGTTTCGTCGGACGAGTTCCCTGCGGTGCGACTTCGTCAGCGGGGCGGGTGGGAAAGAAACCCCTAAACCCTAAAGGCCAAAACGCCTAAAGTCCAGACTGCACGACCTCCCAGCTCCCGAACCTCAAACCAAGCAAAGAGAGGCATCCCCCCAGAGTAGGTTTTGGGTTCAGGGTGTAGGGTTTGGGGTTTAGGGTGTGGGGTTTAGGGTGTGGGGTTTAGGGTTTAGGGTTCAGGGTGTGGGGGTTTGGGGTTTAGAGTTCAGGGTTTGGGGGTTTAGGGTTCCGAGTTTCCCGGCTGGTTGCGAGAGTCCTGGATGAAAAAAAGGGTTCCGGGTGTAGGGTTTATGAAAGGGTTAAACCCCGTAGCAACAAAGGGTTTAGGGCAGCTGATCAGCAGAGTCTTTGTCCAAAAAAGGATTTCAGGAGAGTAAGTGTCAACACCAGGCTCTCACCCAAAATGAGAAATTAAGGCCAGAGTTTAGGCTGTTGTTTTGGGTTTAAACTATGCCGCGAAAGTACATGTTCATAGTGTTAGTGACCAATCGGGGTGCCTGGATATTTCGGGGCCGTAGGTTTTTAGCTTTAGTCGCAATGCGAGTCTTTAAGATGTACGTGTGGCTGAACTCTCGCCCAAGTTGTCTCAACCCTGATTTGTTAGAACCAGTTTCACGTTGCCGAATCTCCGAGTGTAGGTCACTGTTCTTGAGCTTTTTGCCTGGGCACCGCACGGTCATTCTACGTACCGATGCCTCAATGCCTCAATGGAGCGTCAAGATGTTGCAAGCGTAGTTACCCTACTATGACTATCCCGCCTATGCCCTATAAGCCCTCCAAGCCGCTGTTTGAAGCCCCAACCCCGATAAAACCCTTCAATCCCGATTTGCTCTATAAACCCTGGAAATGCGAAAAACCCTTAACATTCCCCTATAGTCCGCCCCAAAAAGTTGAAAACCGGACTAAGGACAATTAGTGTTGGGATTCTCTCTGCACTTTTCCTCAAGGATTGAGGCTGTTGGGTTTCCAACTTTTGGGCTTCTACTAGACCCCCTAGGAAACCGGGACCTAAACCCGGAACCGACTGAGTCCCTGCACAAGGACCGACTCAACTTCTCGTTGGCGGCGCAGCGCGCGCCTTGACCCGGAATAATTTGAGGAGCTTGCCGCCTCAAATCCTCGCATTTAGGGATCTGAGGGTTGGGGAAGTGCAGGCTTTGGAGCTTAAGCCCCCCCTACCCGAAAAAACCCTTAACCCAATATCATACGGAAGGTCAGGGCATTGTGGGGATCCTAGCCCGGTAGACCTCGCAACAGCCAACTTCCCTGGATCCCTCAGACCGACTGCCGTGCCTGCTGTGGCTTGCGATGCGAGAGGCAAAAAAACCTAAGCCCTGCAATGCTATCCCTGAGCTTTAGGGCTTAAGGGTTTAGGGTTTAGTGTTGCGTGTCTTGTCAGGTCTTTGTGATCCCAAGTAGCTGGCGATAGACGTTTGTCCTGCAGGTCAGCCAAATCAGACCATGAGGCGAACGCTAACGCGATGATAACTTCAACTCCCACAAGCCCTGAAGCCCTGAACCCCAAATCCTAAACTAAACTTTATTGGTCTGGCTTCAAGGTTTAGGGCTTGAGGGCTTAGGGTTTTGGGGTTGTAACTGTAGGAAGTAAGACTTCCCTGGTGCTGTTTCTGTCTCAGACTGTAGGCACGTTCGATCTATGGCTTGGAAGTGGAGACGGTCATCACCAAGGATGACGGTTTAGGGCAGCTTAGGGATTCCATCTAAGGGGGTTCGAGGATTTCCATAAGGGTTTCGGTCTTTTCTTAAGAAAGTTTCAAGGTTTCAGGCTTCTGGGGTTAAGGGCTGTTCTGGGGTTCTGTGGTCTCGGCGGGTTATGAGGTTGACTGAGGTTTGGGGGTTGAGAGCTGACATGCAATGTGTGAAGTTACTGGGCTCGTCTTGTTCAAGCTTGTTTTTTTTGGGGCTGGCTAGGAGTCGTTCGGCGCAGTTGCGAAGTAACCTTCAGTCTTGTGGTGTAAATGGATATTGGTAGACATTGGCGGGTCTATAAGTTCGAACGACATCTTGTAGACGCTAGCAAGATTCAGACAATGGTTCTATGGACTGGATGGGAAGTTCAGCAAGCGGCAGGCCGCGCTGAACCCTGGGTTGCACTCCGTTGAACTTTTCATGCTGCGTAGTTCTGGCCAGATGAACCTATTAAGTGAACCACGATGCCTTAGGCATTGAAGTATTGTCAACGCTAACGGAGTCGTGGTTGTGCAGATGTTCTACAAAGCGCCAGCCCACTTCGGCTTTAGGGCAACTTTAAGGCTTCAACTTGGCTTTCTCCAATGAGACGACGACGGCGAACAGAGCTTTCATCCTGCATGTGAGATGCACTCAAACCTGGAGGTTCAAATGAACAGACATGTAAACTCGTACGACCTATAAAGCCTAAGTGCTTTAACCGAAGAGTTCCAGGCTACCGTAGCAGCGCGGCTAGGGTACTGCAGACCCGGGCTAGTTGATCGCGAACGAAGTTCATGGTGACAGCCTCACATATGACTAGCAATCTGTCCGTGCTTGGGGATCACCGAAGTCTCAATGGCTCGGGCCTTTGCTGTCGAAGTTTGGTGGGCTGTGTTGTTTTGGTTGGAGCAGAGTACCACAGGACGACGTTGCAACGACTGCCGAGAGAGGCATAGCTGGCACTCTCTTCGTTCACAAGGCCGACTCGGCAGTTGCTTTCTGACCCTTAACCGGGATACGGAGAGAAGCCCTTTACAGTGAACGCCAGAAAGATGCAACATGGGAAAAGGATGATGAAGGCTGGCATTCCCTGTAATTTTCCTTAAGGGCATCAGGGTAAAGATGTTCCACGTCTCTGGCTTCTATACCGCACTTCAAGTAGGCTCAGCATCCCGACGTGTCTACTCCGTAGATTTGGTACTTTCTGATGGCTTTGGTGTTTCGCAAGGCTCCAAGGGGCTACTGCGCAAAGGCTTGAAGGCACCTAGTCACTTGCTAAGACACCTGAGTGCCTCAGGGCTCTCTGGGCCGTTGGGATGTTATGTGCTTAAAAAGATTCAAACATTCTAAGCCCTGAACCCTCTTACGGGCTTTGAGAGGTTTAAGGGTTTTAGACAGGTGGCCGGTGCCATGTCCGAGGAAGGCAAATCCCTCAGTGAGCGACGTGGCCTGAAGACTTGGATTTACTTCGTACCCAAAGGGTCCTAAGTACCTATGTAGTAGAATGTAGGGTTTCTATATTAGGAATTACTATTATGATTTAGGGAAGTATTCCCCATAACAGTACTTAGGACCCTTTGGGGTAAGACCTTTGGGTTGGAGGGTTGCGGCCAGAGATTAATACAGGTGGGGCATTAGTAACTACTCGTCCGAGTACTGTTGTGGGGGTTCCTGATTAGAGTCATAGTATATTTACCCCCCCCAAAACCCTATTCTAATTGTTAAGGCCCCTAGATCAGCCGTTTTGTTTTTCACGTTTAGGGGCCGGAGTCTCTGGGAAAAGGGTTCCGGAGGTCAGGTGGGGGTTTGCAGTACTGCACGCTGGCGTGGCTGCACCTGCTATGCGTCTTGATCCACCCAAAGGGTCCTAAGTACTGTTATGGGGAATGATTCCCCAAATCATAATAGTAATTCCTAATATAGAAACCCTACATTCTACTATATAGGTACTTAGGACCCTTTGGGCCATGGTTCTACAAAAGGCCTGGGTTGTGGTTCCCAGGCCCCGGGTCCTTTGAGTAATTCCTGAACTTGGGGGCAGGAGGAAGAAGCCCTAAACCCTGAACCTTTCCCAGAACGTAACAGTATGGGGTAGGCTCAGAGTGTGTCGAGTCCAAGACGGGGTTGACACTTGTGTTTGCTGTGCAAGCGCCAGAGTTCTGAACGCACCCTGCAATGCGGGCTTGTCCTTGCTGAGTAAATCTTAGCCGCAGAGCTCCAAACACCACCTTCAGTGTGAGAATATACCTTTATCCGATTAAGGATCAAGCCCTTATAGATCCCCATACAGACCCCAAAGACGCCAATGCAAAATTGGATTTATAGGGGATATTCCATCAGGGACCCTGGAATTTCTACAGAAGTGGGCTCTCCGAAGTGGATTTTCATTTCTTACAAGCCCTAGACCATAAATCCTCAACCCTCTGAACCAATTATCCTTTATTTAAATCTGACGCGCATTCAAATCCCAGACCCTCCGATCTCGCCCTAAACCCCAACCCCCAAAAGCACTCCAACACCCCCCCACCCCCCTACAAGCGCAGATCTTTTAAGGCCTAAGCCCCTTTAGGAGCGATCGAGCTCGGGAAGGGACGCACCCTAAATCCTGTAAAGCTTAAAATCCCTCCTGCAAAAGGCAAGCACCGGCCGGAACCTCCCTGCAGCCGCCAGGATCAAGACGAAGGCTGAGGAGATCATCACCCAGACGGCAGGGACTCCAGAAGGGAGTGAGGGATTCCATGGCAACCTTTTAAAGGAACCTGTAAAGGAATCCTTAGAGTCTTAGAAAAACTTTTACATAATCTAGAAGAATCCTAAAACTAAGGGTTTTGGGGGTTAGGGCTTGGAGTTTGACAGGGCTCCTTTCAAGGAGCTTCTACGAGAATTTCAGAGTATGGGCCTTGGGACCTTAATGGTTAGAATAGTGATGGGGGGGCTCTGTGATCCTTCCGAGTAGGAGACCGAAGGAACTTTCGGGTTCGCCCTTGTTCTAAAGGTATAGTTATAAGATCCTGAAAAAAAAGTACATCGGTTTGGCCTTCAAGTAACTTTGACTTGTAGATTCCTTGCTCACACTTGCGGAGTTCAGAGTGGCTTTGGTGTTATGGGGCTGATAGGCCTTTGAGACTTTGCCCTTTAGGAGGTAAGGCTTGGAGTCTTGATTCCGCTCGGGGGCGTTTAGAGTTTAGCACGAGTCAGTTTAGTCAAAGGGGGTCAGGCGTTTTTGGTTCCAGCTGTCTTGATGCTTGCAGGTTTTCCTGGAAAAGAGTCTCGTGAAAGGAGTTACTGGGTAGTCCAGTTTGGGTCGGACAGCGGAGGATGCCTTACTGACGGATGTTGCCATTGTTACGGAGTTCAGAATGCGTGGCCGCACCTTAGGCAGATGCCATGTACCAGAAACCTGAAACTGTACGTTTTATTATCCGATTTTTTCAGACTCGGCTTCTTTACCGCCGAGCCCCGCACCCTATGCTCGGGATGGTAGCTGCGTATGGCTGGCAAGCAAACCTGGAAGTACTTATTTCTTACCGCCGCTATATCATTTGTGTATACACGATACAATGCTCCGAAACCCCTTCCCTAAATCAACCCTAGACCCTTCTTGTCTTTGTACATATTTAAGGCCCCTTCGCCAAGAGCTTAGTGCTTCGAAGTTCGAAGGTTAGCCTTGGCGTGTCCTTCTCGGTGGTACGCCGACTGAAAGCTGTCGCTGAACTGCGATTAGAGTGTAGCGTTTAGGGCTCAGGTACCTGCTAGAGATGGATTTGGTGCTTGCAGTTTAGAGGCGTTTCGGTTTTAAAAGGGACAGCGGCCGAAGCAATAGTTGTCATACGACGTTCCTTAAGGGTCCTCAATGCGCGTAAATTAAAGTATATACCCACAGGCTCCATAGTAGTGCCTTTTCGTAGTTTATATTTAGGATCCTATAAGGCAATCCCAAAACGGAGCTACTATGGAGCCTATGGGCAGAAACCATATGTTTCGAGCCCAGAAGACAGCATTCTGCAGGAACGGCCCGGTGTAATTCGGGCTTGTAGCTGTCGGAAATTGAAAACAATGCTTTGAAACCATTGTTTTACAAATACCATCAATTACTCCTTTATGACACACTGGGTTGTTAAGTAACCCGAAGCCCCACAGTCTTAAACCCTAAATCCAAATTAGGGCTTGTGATTGCGGAAAAAGGTGTCAACAAAAAGCAAGTGCTTGTGATTTCATGGTCGGGTTTTTGTGGTATTTGCCAGCCTGTGGGTGCCTCGGAGTCCCCCACTCCAAGTCCCTAAGCGTACAGCAGTCTCCGCAGGTAACGGTACTCCAAGGCTTCTGCAGTAGCTTGGTGTGCTGTGGTTGTGGGGGTTATGGACATGTGTATTGATGGCGACCTCTAAGACGGATCTGGGGGTGTAGCCTAAGATAATGCAGGGTTTAGGGTTAAGGTGTTTACGGATTTGTGGGTTAGGGTTAGGGGGTTAGCACAAGCCTGAAAACTCAACGCCTCAACATTCAACCACGAGAAGAGCAGAACACTAGCAAGTCCTACACCGTAGCCAGTTAACACCTAACATGTAGAGTAGGATGCCTTCATAGGCCCTACACCCTACATATTACTACTCCAAACCCTGTCCCAAACACTAAGGCCCCTACGGTACTACTAAGTCCTAAACCCTAAACCTCATCCCGCTATCCCACTGCAAGGAGTCGATTGGTCTTGGCAAGATGGAGGCCTCGGGTGGGGTGTCCCACTGATCCGGAAGTTGGTGAGGATGAGGTTTGCTGCTTATGGTTGAGGGATTCGGGTTTGGGGTTGTGGTCATGTTCAGGTGAACGAACATCTTGCTGCAGTTTTATGTTTTGAAGGTGTTCATGGTTGCTCGTCCTGGTGCTTGGGCTGTCCCTGCTGCTGCGATGGTCCTGATTGTTTCGCCAGCGACGGTGATGACGACTGCGATTGTCCCGGTATGATTCAAGTGCATGCGACCCTAGGCTTGTTCTTGTTGTTATGGTGGCAGTGAGCGTTTGTGGCGGTGGTGGTGGTAGCAGTGGCAGGCTTAGAGTTAGTGGAAGTGCTCGTGCAGTGCTGGTGCAATTAGTGGTTGGAGCAGCAGTGGCGGTGGTAGTTCTCGTAGTAGGAAGAAGACCAGCAGCAGCAGGAGCAGCAACATAGCTATATTGAAACTAGAGGTGTCACAAGCAAACTATCAACGTAGATCGATGTGATACGGAAGATTGCCAGGCAATAAAGACATAAAGAACACTCAGAGTACTGTCTAATGGTTACCCTAACTACTTATTGCTGCTGTCGGGGTTCCGAGGTCGGACTCGGCATCCACGGGGAGCCGGGGGCACGCACAGAGCCCCGAGCAGATGCCAAAAAGGCCCGGCATCCTTGCTGTCAAGCTCCTCCCTCGCTCGCTCGCACTCTCTCTGTGTCTCTCTCTCACTCTCTGTGGGTTTGTCTGTGTGTCTCTGTCTGTCTGTCTGTCTCTCTGTCTCTCTGTCTCTCTGTCTGTCTGTCTGTCTGTCTGTCTGTCTGTCTGTCTGCCTCCCTCTCTCTCTATATACATGGGTTTGGGGGTATATATACACATGTATACATCTACTTATACTTGAAGTATCTATCCTTACATTTGTTAACATCATCATCAATTGTTTTGGTTGCTTTTGGCGACGGTTTTTTGTACATGTAGGCATATTGCTTCTCGTATGCATGGCGCCTCCGGGCATTGTTCGAAGTCGAAAAGTTACTTGACGAGCAGTGGTCTACTGCACCGATGCACCGAACATGTACTGCATGAGCTTAGCAATGTCAATGGCTTCCATGTCAAAATGGACATTCAGGGACAAAGGACCGGCATGCATGATTTCATTTGGCCTCTACCAACTGGCGAGAATAGCAAGAACCGCCGAAGCCCAGAAGCGACTCAAAGACTTTGACCCTAAACAATAAACCCTAAACCTTTGCCAGAACCGGAAGCATGATCCCTCGAAGCGATAGTCTTCATTCTCAGAACCCAACTCTTCAACCCAAGCCACAATGCTGCAATGGCACACTTTCTAAAGTCCAAGGCCACAAACCTCCCACCCCTCATCCTAAAGCCCAAAGCCTGAGTTCATGAAGCCATAATATTCTAGAACCCCATTCCTAAACCCGCACTAGAGAGGTCAAATCAGACATAGCCTCCCTCATAGCACCGTAATGTCTATCTAGTATGCTGTATCCAAGCCTCTATAACTTGGCTGTAGCGGCCCGTGTAGTCGCCCCTGAACCCCAGAAACTCCTCAAGCTTTCTATCAGTCGGCAAACCCCAAACCTCTCAAGCTTGTAAACCTCACGGTAAGCCCCTAAACCCTACACCCCTGGCCTTCAACCCTAAACCTTAAACCCAAAACCCGAAACCTTAAACCCTAAACCTTATAAACCCTACACCCTAAACCTTAAACCTTAAACCCTAAACCCCATATAAGCCCCAAACCCTAAAACCGAGGTGATGGAGGTGCTTCTGGAAGGCCTCGAGGCCGGTCGAGTCGCACGGCAGCTCCCGGCGCCCGAGGAAGGCGTCATTTGCCTGGCCACTGGGCGTCGTAGGGTTTAGGGTTTAGGGTTTAATTAGGGCTTAGGGTTTAGGGTTTATAAGGGTTTAGGGTTTCGGGTTTAGGGTTTCGCGTTTGGGGTTTCGGATTTAGGGTTTGGGGTTTAGGGTTTAGGGTTTTGGGTTTAGCTGGGCGTTTCGGAGAGAGTCCAGTAGGCGGAAGAAGCCTAGGGTGTCAATAAAGAAGGTAGTTTCGGTTTCTGTTTGGAGTGTATAGAGTTTGCAGGGTTTTAGGTCTTCAGGGAGTTGCGGATTTCAGGGTGTCGGGTTCTAGGGGTGGTGGGAGTTTGTGGTGTGGGATTTTCGAGTGTAGTGAATGGCTTAGTGCTTGAAGGTTTGCGTGGCATTTAAGGTAGGTCTTGCTTCAGCATTTGCCTGGCAGGCAGTGTTCGATCCAGTCAAGAAACCTGACGCTAAACCCAGCAGTAAGTGATTCAAGACCACACCCTCAACCCTAAACCCCACTGGATTGTCCGAGTGGAGCGCCGAAACACAGCAAGTGCACGGCCAAGGTCAACAACCTTGGCGGCGTCCCGCCTCAGGACCGCCTCGAAGGGTTCTTAAGGGTTACTATAAGTCTTCTTCAGGGTTACTATAGGGTCCGTAAGAGTTACTATAGGGGTTCCTCTAACCGCTTCAAGACTGCCCTGTTCCTGGCCTTGCTCTCACTAGGCCAGGCTTTGAGGCTTTAGGAGTTTAGCTTATTTCAAGGCAGCTCCACTTCAAGGATCCCGTGATTCAGTAGGTAGGCTTACAACTAGGGTGCCTACACTCATAATCACAGCTTTTACAGCCGGGCTAAGGTACTGCTATCCATACTGACCACCACACCCGTAAAGTGTCACGTACCCGAACCCCCTGAACCCGACATGCCTATTGCTGCAACCTCAGGCTTTGCATCGAGTCAGCTCGCACACTGAAAAGACATCCAGCTCTCTTTGTTCAGCTTCACTGTAGGATTCCGGGACAAGGACACCGGAGCAACGCATGGACGTTCTGAGTCACCTGCGGAATGTCAGGAGATGTGCATCCTTGTTGCGGACTTGATGCGATTCTCGGTCGCACTCAGCTTCCAGAACCCTTCGTTGAAGATGCGCAGTTATAGAAGACGAAACGTCATGCCAAGCCTTGCTAAGCAACTCGATCGAACATTGGACCGCTTTCCAAGACAGTACCGTCTATGCTGGCAATACTACAAACTCGGAGCCCAGACCGTAGGGTAGGAGCCTCCATTTCCCTTGTTCGTAGCTTGTCCCCCTGGATGAGCCCGCGTATCATCGCAGGTCGTTGAAGATGTATCACCCAGAAAGTTGCAAGTCCGAAGACCTCTCTGCAGTCACGGGACGTATCAGTTTGGATAAGGATGGGTATCAGAAGCGGCTTTCTGGTTTCGGGCTTTGGGCTTGAGGTTTGGGGCCTTTCAACCGCGATCCCCATTTATACGAACCCTGATTCCTTCAAACTCAATACCCCCTTAACCCGTATCCACAAACTTCAAAACCCCAATCTGTTGAAGCCTTCGTGAAGCCTTAAACGCATCATAGTACTCCACTGCGCGAGCATTGCAATTGCAATACTCCGAATCGCAAGAATATCAGAATAAATCGCCGAACAAGATCAAGAACAAGAGCAGCTTGTCCAGTTTGGTTGCATCCAGGATCCAAGTGGGGGCCCAGTGTGAAGCTGCTCATTGGCCCGGGACTCCTTTGCACCTCATTGGATATGCGCCCGGCCTGACATCAGGGTTGCGGGGTTTAGCACATTCGTCCCCACGCATACACACAGAAGTACATACATGCATGCAGCATGCATGCATGCATACATCAGACAGACAGCCAGACAGACAGACATACAGGCATCACAGAGGGTGGTTGGGTGCTCTAGGCACCACTGTGCGACCATCTGCAAGCCAGAAGGTATGGCTTGGAAATAGCAATGACCACTTGTTGTACACACCACAAGTGCGCCAGCATTGCCACCTAGCTCTAAGCACATAGGGTAGAGCCGTACAACCCCAAAATAGGCCCTAAACGGTTTCCTAAATCGACAATCAAATTTCAACGCCAAAGGTGAGGTCTTCTGCGCTTTGGTCAGGTTTGGCTTTCGATCTCCCTCCCTCACGAGCTACCGCAACCTACTTGCTTGTACCTAGTCTTCATTGTAGCTCCTTCTTGTGGGTTCGTTCCTATATGGTAACCCCAAAAGAAGGAAGTACATTGGAGAGTAAAGGTAGGGCTGAGTACTGTTATAATATTCAAAAATGATCTTATAGTGACCCTAGATTTTCATATGTGAAAGCAACTGATTGGTTTTCCTCCCAAAGCCCCTGCCCGGGCTCTTTTCGGAAGGTTGGGAGGTTGGTGTTCAGGGCTAAGGAATGAGGTTGTAGGGCCTGCAGCATTTATAGGATTCGGGGTTTGCACCGCTTGGGTCTTGGATGGCGACTGTTCGGGAGAGACGGGCGCGAGCAGCCCTAGGAATGGAGTCTCGATCTCCCTGCTGCCCTGGAGCGCAGCAATGGCGAAGCTAATCCAGGCAGCTGATGGCAGCTGCATATCCTGAGGGGGGGCGGGTTCCACAGTCTACTGTAGAGCTTATACAGCTCTATAGTCTCTATGAAGCTCCTTAGTAAAATCGCCTAGACCATGGACCCTGCAAGCATGAAGTTCAATCAGAGTTTTGATGTTGGCATTCAGGGCTTCGGGTTGCCTTGTTCTTTCAGGCTTGGTTTGGACATTGACCGTGCTTGAGGGTTCACCGAACAGCCCATACTCGAAACCCCTAGCTTCAGACCCCATAATTTACTATAATATACTATAATTTACTATAATATACTATAACATACTATAACATACTATAATATATAATATACTATAATTTACTTTCAGTATTCAGACCTCGACAAGGCTCCTGTTTATCCCTAGTTGCTGAGCTGAGCTCCCTGGCCCTAGCTTGCGTGCTCGGGGTTACAACTACGTTACGAACATTAAGGAAACACCCTAAACCCTAAACCGCCGTGTTTGTAAACACCTGCTAAAAGCCTCGGGCGTCTATGGGCTCCAGGGCTGCGCAATGAGGAGGTCGAAGCGATCTAGGTTTGTTGCAGGGATTGGGGTTTCGATCAAAGGGTTAGCTGCGTTTTGAGGGTAGAGAGTTTTAGCTTCAAGTCTAGAGTATAAGTGTCGCAAACCGGCAAGCCCTCAACGTCGTAGTAGTGCCACAAACCCCATGCTGACCCCATATAGGGCTCAACATGCACCGAAAGCCGTGCCTTTGACCCAGCTCTCGAACATGAGCCCTGTTTCCCTTAAACTACCCAAAGGGTCCTAAGTACTGTTACGGGGAATACTTCCCTAAATCATAATCGTAATTCCTAATATAGAAACCCTACATTCTACGATATAGGTACTTAGGACCTTTTGGGCTATGCTTCCTCGGAGCTTTCAATCCATGATTCCTTAGAACGTTGAGCTCGTGGAACCTTCAGGAGCCAACGGCGGCCGCTGCGTGGCCTGCTGCCGTCGTACCCGAGAGCCTTTGCAAAAAGGGGAGGAGCCCCCTATAGGGTTTAGGGTTTAGGGCACCTTCAGTAGAGTGCTCTAAGTTAGGAGTTCCTTTGAAGGTTCTCAGTTGAGGGGTTTTGGGGTGGTGAGCATTCGGGGGGAAGCTTCAGGGTTGATGGGCTACCGGGTCCCGAAAAGACCTACTTGTCTAAGGAGCAGTCTGAAGAAACCACAATGAGGAACCCTAAACAAGGAAGAAGTTTAGTTAGGGTCCAGGTGAGAGCTTGAGGGTCCGACCCGTCGAGGGCTGGAGAAATCGCGAACTTGAACCCTTAGCAGCCAATCCTACAGGGTGCCTGTTCCCTGTGATCATGGTTCGTGGTGCTAAGCTTCGAACTGACTGGCTTTCGCCCGGAGGGTCCAGCCACGGATAGGTTCTTCACGACGTTGTGCTTGCGTCCAGCTCTGGTGTTGCGATAATTTCGTGGAATTCAGAGGGAATCCCTTACCATGGCACCACTCGCAACGACGAGGTTCCCGACACCGGCAGCAATCGCCGTGCGTGATTGTTTCGAAGGCAGCCGTGCGCGAGGGGTAAATCGACAAGGGCTTTCTGTTGGGGTAGTCCAACAGTTCCTGGCCATGTCCCCTAACCCTAAACCCTGAACCCTGGACAGAAGATTGAGCATAGGAGTCAGCAAGCACCTCCCAGGAAAAGAGCTGCAACTCAGCAACTAGGGTCTAGTTACTACCTGGATGAAACATGATGAAACAGCCTCGCGATGTGACCCGTGAGCCTCTGCTCCCAAAATCTTAGCTGTTGTGGAAATGCGGAAGGTGTCACACCATCTTCAGACGAGCAGGTGAAGTCCATTCTGGACCCGTGGACTCGCCACGCAGATCTCCTCGGTCCGTAAACCCTGGGATCGTGACAGATGCAGTCCGAAGTGCCCCATCACAGTGATCGTGAGACCTGAAGACAGCCATCCTAACACCCTACAGTTTTGGCTAGAGAGCGGCCTGCCTTGGGCCCTGGGTTTTTGAGTATTGTGGTTCTTGGTGTCAAACAGAATCATTCCATGCATGCATGCATGCATTTTACGCATGCGAGTTATGCTGTATATGTACATGCATGTACACGTGAATGCACAGGCATTCGCCTTCTTACAGTTACAGATGCGCTCAACCATTAACGCACAAGCCCCTACATGTGTTTTGTGCTTGCATTACTGTGGTATGCTCTACTACCACAATACAAAACCCACCACTTCCAAGCGAAATGAAAGAATCAGGTTAAGCAGTTGCCTCATTAATCGTTCCAGCTTTTTCTGCAACTATACTATCCGGTAATCTACGGTGCAGAGCCGACTTGCCGTGTTCCGATTCCCTTATGCTGTGTGATTATGCGAGTACTCAGTTGAGTCTGTAGGCATGATGTCAGTATGACTTGTTCATGAGGTGACTCACAACAATACGCAGCCACAATGGCTATGGCAAGCCTATATTTCTACAAGTTGGGGACACATACACACATCCGTTTTGTTAATGGTGTCGTAACAAGGCACACAGAAACACGGGCCTTCCTTTACTCATTCAGGGATACAAGCGTACCGCCCTGATCTATAGATGACGGGTACATTTAATATTTACGCAGACACACACACACAAACACACACACACACATATATATATATATATGCACATGAGTATACTTGATAGGCCGCTACGTTGCCTAGAGAGACTTCAAACCTTAATGCCATATTCCCTAACGACCTTGGTTAAGTACGGCGTGACTGACAAAGAACCCAGATCGTCCTTTTATGAAAGCTGGTTTTGAAGCTGAGATCGGAAATGGGGTTACCAAAAGCAGGTACTTCAATTCGGAGTCTGGGTAGGGTTTACGAACGACCGCAGGAGAAAGTCTGCAAGGCTTTGATTGGCGCCAAAGAGAAGCCACTGGAGTGCAGATAATCGGGCTGTTTGGGACAAGACCTACCTTCCTTGGTTTTCTTATCATGATGTCGTTGTATCAGTCCTCAAAAAAGGTGTTCTTGGATTCAGGTCAGGTTTAAGGGATGCGTTTCAAGCCCCAGAGCCAGGTTTGGTTTCGGGCTCGAACAAAAGACCTGAAACAACCAAACTCCGTTATCTGCCCGCGTGAAGAGCCACAACCCAGGCCGAGGTTGGTTTGATGGGTGGTTGTAGGATGGTTTTGGGACCCTTGGGTTCAGGTTGGGTCGGCCATCTGGTTCTGGGGCTGTTTTCACTAGCATCTTGAAGTCTGAAAGCCCGAAAGCTCAAAACTCCAACACATCGAAACCCAGACCCCAAGAAGCCGGGGTGGGCCTCAGTTCGTAAGAAGCAAGAAGCAGCTGAGGCTCGATGACTTGGACAGCAAGGCCTTGCGTCTTAGAAGGGGCTCCACCTATTGAAATCCCCTTGGGGACCAAGTAGTCCTGATTTATGGTCTTTGGGCACCCATAAAGGCCCCAAAGTCCTTAAAGAATGAATACTTGGACCCTTAGGGATATGCTTTGGCTTAAAACAAGTAGGTTACACCTTTTTGTGGCCGGGCCTGCTGTCAAGAAAGAAAGTTGGCCGTGGCTGCAGAGCATTTATGTGTTGCGCGCAGGTTCCATAGGACTAAGGACGTTCGGAGTCGTTCGGAGTTCCCTTCTGAGGTGTGTCGGGCTGTTTTTGCACCTAGTAGGACAGAGAGGGAGGGAGAAAGAGAGAGAGAGAGCGAGAGA
>CAJNJA010036386.1:176-28976 GCA_905231915.1 Symbiodinium necroappetens
TAGCTACCCATGAACCTCCAAGTATTATATACATCGTCAATAGTAAAACTAGCAATGTGCAGGGTACATTTCAGCCATGCTAGCCATAAGTCAAGTATAGGGCAGCCTAAACCCTTCACCCTAAACCCTAGCCCTGTATGATCATTGCGTGGTTTTGTTCTTATTGTTTTTTACCTCCATATTGTAACAATTACTATCAACTACTATTGTCAATGTTATTGCCTTTATTCTTGTTAGTGGTATCATTATCCTTCTTCTTAATTTCTGTCTACTATGACTATTATGTGTCTGACCAGGAGCAGCTCCAGTCCGTCCGAGAGGAAGAGGCACTTTTCTGGAAGAAGAGCGAGGACGCAAAGGCCGGGAACTAGAGCTTATGGGGTTTAGGGCTCAGGGGTCTCAGGGGTTTGAGGGTGTAGGGTTTACGGTTTCTAGGGGTTTAAGGGTTTTGGGTTGGGGCTTTTGGGGTTTAGGATTTGAGGCCTGAGGGGTTTAGGGTTTAAAAGTTTAAGGTTTTAAACCCATGGCTACCTGAGAAGAGCCATTTTTCAACATCATTCAGGGTGGATTTAGGTCTCAGGATACGGTTGCCAAGCCCCAAGCGCTGACCCAGGGAGCATTTCAGTTCTTTAGAGGTTGTTTCCTGCTCCGGACGATGGATGGTTCATCGCTCTTCAGGGATCTCTGAGTTCGGCACCTTAAACCCCTAAAGCCTAAACGCGCGCTAAACCTGAAACCCCAACCCCCAACAATCGAAGCCTGAAGCCTCGAATATAGGGAGACTAAAGAAGCACCAGTATTATTTTGGGGTTCCCCATTATAGATATGGTATGTACTCCTAGAATACCTTGCCGATCAGGCCGATTGGGACGAGGGGAGTCTAGGTTTTCGGGTTTTGACGCTAAGCAATATAGGGGCCTACATAAGTACCTGTGCTATTTTTGGTTTTTTTAATTATAGTTGTAGCAGAAAAAACCCCAAAAAAACATTAAGGCCCCTACATTATCGTGGCAATACTGTTTCCACCTCAAGAATCCAGACTTTGCAAGCTACTGCACGCTGCAAGTTGCCGTAAGCCGTGCCAAGTTCACAGCCTACCCATAGGCTCCATAGTAGTTCCTTTTGGGGCGTTTATATTAAGGATTCTATAAAGTAATCCCAAAAAGGAACTACTATGGAGCCTATGGCTAAACCCTAGACCCTACAGGCTCTGAAGCCCTCAACCCATTGTGACTAAACCCTAGGCCCTAGTTGTGCAAGCCAGTATGTATCTGTAACATGATTGCAGTGCGCAATCTCCCCGTCAGCATACACTCTCCCAGCCCCAGAGAGCCTGCGCCCTGAGCTCTTAAATTCCAACAGCAACCAAACTCCACATCACCTCACCCCCTACATCGCTTACCCTGTCGTAACTCCGGCATCGGAGTCCTGCTAGCAGGCTCGCCTGATCACCGCGCGTTCGGAGGAGGCGGCCGCGCTGACGGAGCTGCAGCTGAAGGAGCGTTCCATTGCTGCTTAATGTCTCTTTCAATCTCTCTCCTCTCTTTTCTGTTTGGCCTGTATACATGTTTCTCTCTCTCTCTCTCTCTCTGAACCCTAAACCCTAAACCCCTAAACCCTAAACCAGGAAGTCATGTTTCAGGGCCTTTGAGATGGGAACTGCGCTATAGCAGACAGGGTCGTCGAACCGCATAGAAGTGTTTCCTGGAGCCCTAAAGCCCTAATCCCCGAAGCCTACAACCCTACACTCTAAATTTTGATCCCTAAACCCTAGAAACCCCAATCCCTAAACCCTAAAACACTATAATACAAACCCTAAATCCCCGAACCCCTAAACCCCCAAAGGACGAGCATCTGAACAACCTGCGGCGGCTTTACGAGCGAGAGCGGGAAGGCGGGGGTAGGGATTTCGGGTTTAGGGGGTTTAGGGATTTTGGGCTTTTGGGGTTTTGGGGGTTTAGGGTTTAGGGTCTTTCGGACTTCGGATTGAGGGCTTGGGGTATGTAGGGTTTAGGAGGTTGGGGCTTGTGGCTGAGGCTTCGAGCTTCGGGTTGAGAGGTCGTCGAACTTCTTTGGAATTTTGAGGGTTTTGGGTTTGGGGAGTTAGGGTCTAGGGGTTAGGGGCTTATCATTTAGGGTTTCGGGTGGGTGTTGGGAGATTGCGGTTACTTGGTGCAGCCATGATTTTATTCTGTAGTCCCGTCTGTTTCGGAGGCCCATGGTCACTAAACACGTGTGTGTGTGTGTGTGGGGTTTCGGGTTTAGGATTGAGGGTTTGGTGTGGGGTTTGGGCCCCTAAACCCCTAAACCCTAAACATGTACAGTTCAGGATTCAGGGTTTGGAGTTCGGTGTTTAGGAGGAGGTGGTCCTCGAGGCGTCTTTCGATGTCATAACGGGGAGGAAGAAAGGGAAGTAGTGAGTTTCAGGTGTCAGGAACGGGAATGAGAATCGAGGGGCCGACGACATCATGGTGTTGGCGTAGGGTTCAGGGTTTAAAATTTAAGGTTTAGGGTGTAGCGTTTAGGGCTTAGGGAGTGCATCTCGCATTGTGGCAGTGATCATCAATCCCCAGTTGTTTCCACAACGGAACGTGACAAAGTCTCACATCACGGAATCACTCAAATTGTCAACATACGAATCTGCCAGAAGCTTGTATAAAGTATGGGATCTATCTTCCACCAAGGTTCCTTCTTGCGGGAAGAGCAGTTCATGCAGAGCCAGAGGCATCACTGAACGGTTTGATCGGGCTTGGATGAACGGAGTGTGGGTTGTTAGCACCATGCGCGGGTAGAAGAGAAGCAGCTTGTTGCCTGTACTGTGCCGATACCCTAAGGGTCCATGTAGCCAAATAATAGATATACATAGGCCCCAAAGTGCCAAAATAGGGACTACTTTAAGGCCAAAGTATATCTATTTGGGTACATGGACCCTTAGGGATAGGCAGCTTTGCCATGGGATGCACATCCCTTGTGGAATGAAAGCTCCCTGTACCTTTGAAGGTGGAAGCTCGAAGTAGGATCGCAGCAGCTAAGCGTAGCAGCAGCAGTAGTCCTCAGTCACCAACATCCACAGCTCCAAACTTCAGGTGGACATGGAAACCAAACCATGCACCAGCTTGTTCAATCCTTTCCTTTTCCTTCTCCTAAACCTTAAACCCAAATGAACCCTAAACCCCAAACTCTAAACCCCAAGCCCCAAGCCCTAAACGCTATAAACTCCAGGCACCACTCCCGAAACCCCGGAAGTGAGTATAAGTGAGCACTGTAACCTGAGGTATCCCGGACACCTGAAGCCCCAGGACCGTAATATAGGGGCCTTGATATAGTGAGGATAGGGGTTTGATAAGGGCCTTGGCAATTAGGTTAGGATTATGTAGGGCCTTGATCGACCTGTTCTTAGGTTTTTAATGGGTTTTCATGCAGGGGCTCAGTACGACAGCAGGGTTTTATGTCGGTTCCTTATGAGGACGTTAAGTGTTCAAGAGTGTTGACTATACGAGGCTACAGCTATACAGGGGTTACAAGGCCATACTGCTCGAAATTCGTCAGAAACGACTTTATGCAACTTTGTCCACAAATCTAAACTACCTAGAGTCTCCATTGTAGTTCCCTTTTTTGGCGTTACCTTTTAGGATCCACAAAACCTAGACCGTCGGCTCCTTTAGCCCTAAAACCCCATTACTTGTTAGGGTTTAGGGTCTAGGGGTTTAGGGTTTAGGGTATAGGGGACTTAGTAAGTCGGGAATAAGTAGGGTTATAATTAGGGTAACTCCATTTAGGGTACGTATAACTCTACCTATAACCCACTTACTAAGTCCCCTAAACCCCCATTAGAACCCTAGAAACGTCTTCAAAGCCTTATAAATAGGAACTGCTAGTTACCCTAAACTCCACACCCTAAACCCTAATTAAACCCTGGGCCCCAAACCCTAAACCCACGGCCCGAAACCCTAAACCCGACTTAATCGCTTCCCACTAATATTAAATCCCCCCCTATTAGGGGGAAACGATTAAACCCTAAACCCTAATTAAATCCTATAACCCTCATTAAACCCTAATCAAACCCTCATTAAAGCCTCATTGAACCCTAATTACACCCAAGTGAAACTCTAATCCCAAAGGGCCCAAAGTACCTATATAGTAGAATGTAGGGTTTCTATATTAGGAATTACTATTATGATTTGGGGAAGTATATAGTAGAATGTAGGGTTTCTAGATTAGGAATTATTATTATGATTTGAGGAAGTGTGCCCCATAATAGTACCTAGGGGCCCTTTGGGGATTGAACCCTCATTGAACCCTAATTACACCCTAATGAAATTCTAATTGAACACCCTAAACCCTAAACCCTAAACCCAAATAAAACCCTAAATAAACATGAGACCCGCGGAACTTTTCAGCCCTGGCCTGCAGCTCGCAGGAAATCCATGCAGTGCCAGTCGGAGGAGCTCGAAAAAAGTGGCTCAGTAGCTGAGTTGAGGCTGTAGGGTGTAGGGCTTTTTAGGGCTTTTTAGGGCTTCAGGGTTCTAGGGTTTAGTGTTTAGGGTTTAGGGGTTTAGTTAGGCTTTTGGGAGTTTAGCGTTTGGAGATGTTCAGGGTGCTAGGGTTAGACTGAGTTGAGGATTTAGTGTTCAGGCATCTAGGGTTTGGGGATTCTAGGAATTTAGGGTTTGGGGATGTTTGGTTTAGGGTTTTGGGGGTTATAAGTTTGGGAGTTCTGAGTTTAGGGTTTGGCTGCGGAGCTGCTTATTCAACGTTTACTGGTTGAGCTGAGGCTTATACTTAAAGTTGGACATTTCCTTTTGTGAGTGAGAGGGGCGGCGGAGAGGTCGGGAAGGGTGCGATAAGTATACATGCCAGCCTAAACCGCCTAAGCCGTCATCAGAAAGTGTGAGCTTGCTTGGGGCGTGCCAAGGAAGATTGTCAACTAAGGTGGTGGGCTCATTTCCATCGAGATGCACGAGCGTATCCTCCACGACCAGACCGAGCCGTCGTTTAAAGAAGCCCAGGGTTGGGTTGAGGTGTAGGGTTCGGGTGTCATAACGACTGTGCTTGAAAGATGCCTGGTCTCATTGAGTTTCATTTTTTAGGCCTGGCTGATGTAGATCCATGACTAATGCAAACCTTAAACCCTAGACCCTACACCCTAAACGCTAAATCGTGGCATATTTAAGCCACGTCTCTGCCAGACGAGATCCTTCTACCTGGGCTCAAACACTTAAGACCCCCATCTATAATCCTAGGTAGTATTAGGGAGACCCCTTAAAGGGGACCCTTCGTAACCCTACCCTACTTATGGCTCTCTTAAAAGGGGCCTTATTGAGAGGGTCTATATCCCCAAGGTTCCCCCCTAAACCCTAAACTCTAAACACTATCCTCCAAATGTACATCTAAGCCCTATGAACGTTTTCGTGCATTTTACCCCTGGCCTGTTTCGTACATGGGGGACCAATGCTATGGCCTGTTTTGTACATCGGGGGCCAATGCTAAGGCCTGTTTCATACCGGGGGGGGGGGGGAATGCAAAGGCCTGTTTCATACAAGAAGGGCCCATGCTAAGGCCTGTTTCACACAAGAAGGGGCGGGAACAATGCTAAGGTCTGTTTCGTACAAGGGGTGGGGGCTCAGGTGGATTTAGGGGTCAGGGCTGTGGGCTGGCTTTAGGGTTTTGGATTTAGGGCTCAGGGTTGGCTTTATAGGGTTTAGGATTTCAGGGCCGTGGAACAATAAGTGTTTACTTAGTTTTTGTAGTTGATGCTATAGCAACAAAAAGTGGTCGCTTGAAGTGAAAGTATAAAACTAAACTGTGCATGTGCAAAAAGAGGCATTTGTGTTTACTAATGTTTCGGGATTCTTTGGGTGGGTGGGTTTTTCTCCATGTTCTAAATAGCGATCTCGACTCGATACTGCTGAACCAGAGCTGCTGAACCCTAAACCCTAGACCCTAACATTTATCCGCAAGGCGCTTTGTGGGCACTCGAGCGGTGAAGTTTCGTTGTAAGCATGGGCCACCTGTTCTTCCTTTTATTTGAGGGCAGCTCGCTTTAGGCGGTTCTCCGTCCTTGAGGCCTTAAAAACCATTGATTAAGTTTTCAAGTCCTAACCCCAAAACCTAACCCCAAGCCCTAAGCCCCGAACCCCAAATCCTAAACCCTAAAGCCCCACACGAACCAGCCCTAAACCCTAAACCCCTAAACCCAAAACCCTCAAATTGCTAAGGAGTTCTACGACAAGGCTCTGCAGGCTCTGGACGATCTGGAGCGGAGCTGCATGGACCGGACGCAGGCTTGGCGCGGCTTTCGGACGTTTTTGCACTTTGCTCTCTAGCCTTAAACCCTAAACCCCAAACCCTAAACCTTCAGGGCCTTAGGCGGCCTTGGGCAATGTAAGACTCGGGTTTGGGGTTTGCGGTGTCAGGAGTTTAGGATCGTCGGGTCTTGGGGCTTACGGTGTTTGTTAGTTTTAGGGTCTTTCCTGTACCCTACCTATAGTCTCCATTGTAGTTCCTTTTTTGGGGTTACCTTTTAGGATCCTTAGTATAGATTTGGTTAAACCAAAANNGACTATAGGTAAACCCTAAACCCCCTCAACACAGGCGTTCGGCTCTGAGGCTTCAGAATCTTCGGTGCCGCGCCCGGGGCAGAGGATTGGACACATACTAGGCATACGTTACATAAGGTTGAGGGTGTTGGGTGTAGGGGTTTAGGATTTCGGGTTTAGGGTTTAGGTTGTAATTAGGGGTTTAGTTTAGGGTTTTGGTTACATGCTTTCGGTCGGTTAGTGTAGAAGCTTGTTGGGACGACTTGCTTTGTAGCAGATACCCGCGAAACTTGCGTCATCCTTTGAATTTGGGGGCTTACCATAATGTCACATCGAGGATGCATGCAGACTTCGCCCTCGTGGGACCATCGCTCCGTATCCTAAACCCTAAACCCTAAACCCCAAAGCCGTATCGAAGGATATGCCAATTCCTCAAGGCTCCTCTAGTATACCCATAGGCTCCATAGTAGTTCCGCTTGGGGGGTTATATTTAGGATTCTGTAAGGTATTCCTGAAAAGCAACTACTATGGAGCCTCCTATGGGTAATTAGGGCGCATGACCCGTCTGCTCCTGGAGATGTTCTCTGGGTGCGAAGAAGCCCTAAACTGCCCCCATACACCCTGAAGCCTTAAACCACTGCAACTACATACCACCAAACGCTTAAAAGACCCGCTCTATAAAGGGCCCAAGACCGTGAACCTAAACTTTTGAAGTAGCTTAAAGAAACAAGCCAAAGCGAAAGCCCTAAAGACTCAACCGTATAAACCCTAAAGCCCCGCCACACTCTAAGCCTTCACCTTTAAAGCTTTGAAGTACTCCAAGAAGCTCCCAGCAATGACAAGACCCAACGCCCCAACTAAACATGTCCTCAACCCTTGTCATCTTTCTTTGTCGGGCTGCCATGGATCGAAGCTGCCTGTGGCCTTGGGTGACAGCTTTCAGTTTTGGGGTTTTTGTGGCCTGGAGTATTCGGCCATGGGTCTATGAAGCCCGCTGGAAGCCTACAGCTCCAAAGCCTGAGAGACCCCTCATCCTAGAACCCACAAGGGTAGTTCTCTAAACTAGGGCTAGGGTCCCCTTTAGGTCCCCCAAAATAGTACGGCACCCTTATAAACAGGACCCTAAAAGGGACCCTAATTTAGAGAACTAGGCACATGTCGCTTGCTGGAAGTTGTGAAGCCGCTAAGCTCGAACGCTGTGGAGGATTGCATCACGGCTTCCTTCTGCAGTGAGCCCGAGACATTTGGCCGCAGGAACGACACGAACGAGGTTTCAACCAACAGCGCTTGACATCGTGTACCGATGTGCTCCCCGAAGGTTCTTTAACATCCGCAAGCATGTTCTTCCCGACCCCGTTCTTATGGTTTCGACTGTGACTTATCACGTATCTCCACGGTTGCCTTTTTTTACCCCATGAACCCTAAACCCCGAAACTCTAAACCCCTAAACCCTAAACCCCTAAACCCTAAAAAAAACCCTANNCCGACCCCGTTCTTATGGTTTCGACTTGGACTTACGCGTACCTTCGCGGTTGTTTTTTTGGTATGCTACCTTCCACTTACAACACAATCCTGTGATCCACAAAATGGGCCCCGAATCGGTGCGGGTCCTGTGTCCAGATGCCCTTAGTCACAGCTCTTTTTCGGGTTTAGCTAAAGGGTTACAGGGGTGATCTTCTGGCAGACCGAAGGATCATGACCCTAAACCCTTCAATCAACACTCCCGAGGTCCCAGGTGGGCTTGCTCCGAGGGAAAATCGCGGCGGAGGCATGTGCCACGGCCACGATGGAGCAGGCGGGGTAGGAGGGGTGGGGGGGGGGGGGGGGGGNNTTTAGGGGTTTAGGGGTTTAGGATCCAGAGGGTTTAGGGTTTAGGGTTTAGCGGGTTCAAGATTTAGGGGTACGGGGTCTGGGTAGTGTAGATTAGGGCTCAGGGTTTGAGGCTTGTTTTTTTGTTTGCGCCTCGGGTTTTTGCAAGGGGGTTTTGCATGACCTGGTGGGTGTAATGTGGCAACGAAGAAAGGCTTGCTGCTTGCTAAGCCAGGGTACTCTTCACTATTCCAGGCCGTGCAAGGATGCTCAGGCTGTTCTTTCTGTACTTTGGCGATGCATCAGATGTGTTTGCTTGAACCTTTAAGCTTTACAGTATCCAGGGGAATGTTCCTCAGAGCCACCTAGGCCGACACTGGAGATGGATGTTTGTGGCTGTGTGTAGGAACGCATGTGTCGGCTCGCTTCGCCACCGGGGCTGCTGCAATAACACCCACGACACGACATGCTGATACTTCATTATACCTGTATCACCATCGTCGCCATCATCATTATCATCATCATCATCATCAGCATCAGCATCAGCATCAGCATCAGCATCAGCATCAGCATCAGCATCATCATCATGCCGCCGCCGCCGGTACCACCACCAACGACAACAACGACAACAACAGCAGCTACAACAGCCAAAACAGCAAAACTAGCATGAGCAGCAAAAGCCATTGGCAGAACTCGGCGCCTGCAACCATACAGAGACCTGAATGTTGGCAATGTTCCAGGATGCCTAAGCCCTCAACCCTAAACTGAGGTAGTGTAGCGGCCTCATAAATTACCTGTACCATTATTGGGGGGGTTTACTTATTATTATGATCATACTATGTACCCCCAAAGCCCTTTTCTAGTTATTATGGCCCCTACATTAGCTTCCCAACCTCTCGCGAACCAGAGCTCAGGCTCCGAGAAGCTATGCTCGCTACTGGGGATCGAGCTTCCAGGTTGTTTAGGGTTCAGGGCTTTAGGGTTTATAGGGTTTAGGGTTTCAGGAGCCTAAACCCTGAACCCTAAATGGGTAGTTTTCTAAATTAGGGCCCCTTTTTTAGGTCCCAAATATGGTGCGGCACCTCAAAAAAAGGACGCTGAAAGGGACCCTAGTTTAGAGAGCTAGCCAAATCGTAGTTGTGCCTCAAGTGTAAACATGAAAAAAATATACCCAAGCCCAAAACCTACGACATGGTAAAGCCCCTAAGCCAAAGCACTGTTTTAAAAGACGCCCCTGAACCTTGAAGCCGTAAACCCTACAAGCCCTACAAACCCTTGAACCCCACACCAAACACCCCATGACGGCTTCATTTCCAGACATCTGCAGTCAAGATTAGTATCATTATTATTATTATTAGTATTACTATTATTATTAGTATTACTACTACTATTACTATTATTACTATTATTATTATTATTAGCCCCTACATCCTGAACCCTGAACCCTGAAGAACCCCCGTGCGGCAAAGGACGCCGAGCTTCTGGAGGAGCAGATCCGTGTCCTTTCGCAGAAGCTCGAGGCTTTTAGGGCTTAGGGTTAAGGGATCCGTAGGGCCTCTAAACGGGTTCTATCAGGGATTTAGGGGTTTAGGCTTTAGGGTTTAGGGGTTTGAGGTTTAGGGGTTTGGGGTTAGGGTTTGCGGTTTAGGGCTTCCAGGGCTTAAAATTAGGGCTTCGCGCAAATCCTGCGTGCTCTCGGGCTTTGGGATTTTAAAGTTCATTGTCGGGGCTTCAGAGTTCAGAGCTTGGGAAGGATTGAAGCAACAGAGTGACCCCCTAAACCCTAAACCCTAAGCCCCGAACCCTAGACCCTACAGAAGAATTCCGGAGTAGCCTGCATTAAATCCTGCGCCGAAGGCTGCACTCTTGACCTGAAACTCTCAACCCTTTGACTCCTATTAGAACCCCCTAAACCCTAAACCCTAAACCCTAAACCCCTAAACCCCTAAACCCTAAACCCTTCAAGAAACCTTTCAGGAACCCAATCTTTCGACGCAGGCATCGGCATCACAGATTGCACAGCTCAAGGATGTGCTGCTGGTGGAGAGGAGCCCTGCGCGTAGGGTTTAGGGCGGCCAGAGTTCCATCCATCCCAGTAAGCAGGAAAACTTTTGAAAGGTTTAGGGTTTAGGGACCCTCGACCCTAAACACTAAACCCCAGCCCGAGCCAGGCCCATGCCGATGACCCCGATGGTAGTACAATAAACTGCCGACATGGCTTTGTCCATTGGATGACGATGAGGAACTATGAAAGCTTCTGATTTCATGTTTCCCCTTATTAGGCTAAAGATGATCTTTTCGACACTGTTTTTCAGAGACTTTGGAGGGCCAGCCCAGTGAATGTTAGGAATGTCCCATTGCAATCATCTGAAGCCTGAACCCAAGACGCCAAATCCTAAGCCCAACTCAAACCTAAATCCCCAGACGCCAAAACTCTAAGCCGCCGAAGACGCTGCCCCTGGAATTCCAGTTAATACAGGGTTAGGAATAACTAGTTGTAGTGCTTCCAAATAGACCCTACAATTCTGTTCCAATATTGTACCCCTCCTCAAAAAGCTGTAGTTATGCAGGCCGTATGCTTAACCCTTATAGTTAGTAACCCTTCAGAAACCTTTCAAGAGCCCTTATATTGCCTTATATATAGAACCCTAATCTATTTCTTATGGCGCCCCATGTTATGCCTTTCCCCACAGGCTACACCCGAAACCGTTTCGAAGTTTCCGACGAGGAGCTCCCGTGATACCTTTCGCAGCTCTTTGGGCCACGTGGTAGAACCTGGAGGGCCCTGGAAAGTTTGTGTAGGGTTCCCTTGTAGGGTTTAATAGGGTTCGTAGGGTTCTACAATTCTACAACATAGGGGCTAGTTTGCGTAAGATTTGGGGGGTGGAGTTCTGACAAAAATTAGGATCCCTTTGTGGGAACCCGAAAGAAGTCGGCACTCTTACCCTAAAAGGGCTTTAGGGTTGGGAGCCGCACAGGCTACGCAGCTGTGATGCTTCTGGCAGATTCAGGGGCGCGCTCTGGAGATTCGGACAAGCTCTTGTTTACATTTTGTATTTGGTTTAGGGTTTAGGGATGTTTAGGGTTTAGGGCTTCGGGTACCCTACAAAACCTAAACCCTAAACCTGCGGTATTTTGTGGAACTCTCGGCTGACTCCTCACGCTCTTATCATGATGTTGTTTCCGGGATGTCCTCCTTTGCTTCTCTTTCTGCTGGGAAGCGCATATGCGTCGGTCCTTTGCCGATGTGTTTGTAAGACAATATAAGCTACGACAAAAGCTTAATTATGTTTGCAAAGCTGCATGCCGGAAAACTATAAACCCTAAATCCTAAACCCTAAACCCCTAAATCCTAAAGCCTAAGCTGGCCTAAGCACCTCGACATCTTTCAACTGAGCTGAGGCTGCTTGTCATACCTCATGTTCTGCGTCACGTTATCTTACACAGCTACTATCCCAGACGGGGCCCCGACATTGAAGCATTGAAGGACCAATCCTAAACCTTGGATTGGATTAGGGTTTAGGGTTCATAGAGTCTAGCTGAAAGCACAAAAGCCCTTGAACTTATGGGCACTGCAGGCACCAGCTGTGGTGCCCCCGAAGTGGTACCTGAGGCCTCTTGCACGCAGCACCCAGTTGATGCAGGGTGTCAGGGGCCTGTTGGTGCTAAAAGTGTCGAAGTTCTGTGTCTACTTTAGGGCTCGGAGGAAGTACCAATAGTGTGCCTGTATAACAGATTCCTACAGTTAAACCCTAGACCCTAAACCCCTAAACCCTAAACCCGAAACTAAACCCTAAACCCTAAACCGATTCTGTTTGTTAAACCCCGTGTACTAACCTTTTGGATCGCAGAGCCTTCGAGGGCACACCGAGGAAGGAAAGGTTTGTAGGGTTTAGGGTTTAAGGTTTCGGGGGTTTTAGGTTTTAGGGTTTAAAGTTTAGGGGTTTAGGGCCCTAAACCCTGCACCCTAAACCCCAAACCCTAAGTTTTAGGGTTTAGGGCTTTAGGGTTTTAGGGTTTTAGGGTTTAGGGTATCTTCAGCAACTCGGAAGCCTCAAGTTTAACCTGAACGCCGGTAGCTTCACCGTCCTGAACAGTCCAAAACACCCGCGGAACCCTAAACTCGGGACCCTAATATAGTACCCTAAATAGTAGGACCTTTTTTTTTATAAAAAAAACCCTTAAAAACCCTTAAATTAAGGTACCCGGAAACTCCCTAATGGGCCCTAAACCCAAACCTACGCCATAACACCTACTATTTCTGAGCCCGAAATCCGGATTGTGGGAACCGCGCTGTCGCGGGGCCTGAGATGTAACGTCTATGGGTCTTCAGGGGTTGAGGGTGTAGTGCTTTAGGCTTTGGAGTTCCAAGTTTTAAGCTTCAGTCATTTAGGCTTTGGAGTTCTTTACCCATAGGCTCCAAAGTAGTTCCTTGTTGGGATTACCTTATGGGATCCTATATATGAACCTCCAAAAAAGGAACTACTACGGAGCCTATGGGGGTAAGCTTCAGCAATTTGGGGTTTGGAGTTTAGGGCTTCAGGCTTGAGGACTTTAAGGTTGAGGCCTGCAGGGCAACGGGAGCTTAGGGGGTTTAAGGGTTTAGGGTTTTTTGGGGTTTAGGGGCTTAGGGGTTCAGGACTAAACCCTCAACCCTGCACCCCCAAAGAGGCATGCCGTTTCGCAGGTATTGGATGCGGGTTTGGGTCCATTCGGCTCTTGAGTTTGCAAAGTAATGGCTATTGAATTTGTGGACTGGAGCTCTGGTAAGGACTTTAAACTGTGTGTGTGTGTGTGCGTAGTTTCTAGCGCAGTGCCGCACTTGTTTTCAGTGTTCCGCCTCGGGTCTGATGGTCACGGCCTTTGGCAGCTTCAAGGACAGTACTGCGCAGTGCCATCGTGAACACTGGATATCCACAATCGTGATCGCTGAGAGTACCTCATATCTGTCGGTATACTCTATTTTATACCCGAAATTATGTAAGTACATAAGATTGCATGCTTGATGTTCTTTACTACATGTTATGTGCTCTGTCTCATGTACTGTATACTATGTACCGGCATTTTACGATAGCTTGCAGCGGCCGAGCTTCGTGATGTTTGCTCAGGTTTTCCTTTCTGGCGTCTCCATTGCGAGCGTATCGTATGCCTGCAGCTACCTCAGATACCAAGAGTCTTGGGTTTATGTAGGGTTTAGGGTTTAGGGGTTTCGGGTTTTTGAGATCAATCAGAGCCGGTAGGATAGCCGTCGACGCTGACCGTGTGTGTAAATGCTGGTTCCGACTGTTGGCATTCCACTGATGGCAGGTCATTTGACCTATCACTGGACCCTAAGGGCCCGTGTGCATGCTATTTGGATACATGGGCCCTTACTTTAAGGCTCTAAGGACTCATATTTTGAGGCTTTTGGGCCCAAAGACCATACTATATAAGGCTTTTGGGTTAGGGGGACCATCACGAGAATTGGACTGTTTGGTTCTGCCCACGCAAGATGAATCATGGCCCCTTGCGGCTCAGGCTTCTTGGGGGGCAGCAGGTAACAACAACCTAAAACCTAGATCCTAAACACAGCAACGACGACAGTGTCAGGGAGAGGCATGCAGATGTAGGAGCTTCATCAAAATAGGGCAGCTTTGTTTTGGGATCCTCATCTTTGATACTCTGATGCCATTTTTGCTTGCCGAATTTGTCACTGTGGTTTCGTGAAGTTCACATCCCCGCAACCTGCAGGTGTTGACGCCATTTCGGCCAAGGCCGGTTCGCCGAGAATACATGGGGTTTGGGGTTTACGGTTCAGGGGTGTAGAGTTTTGCGATATCTCGGGTATAGGCTTTAGGGGACGAGATTAATGAGAGTTTAGAGTTGAGAAGATAGGTCCCCTTAACTTGCAAGAAGGGGAGGCTGCAGGCTTCTTCCGAGCCCATCGTCTACAAGAGTCCACCAAAACGTTTTGGGTTCAAGCTCTAGGGTCGCACCTAGCCGTGCAACCGTTGTGCACAGTCCAGTCGCGGCTTCACTTCTGGACGATGGATGCCAAGCCGTGCGTTTGGTAGTGGATGAAATTTGCCTGAGGGGTTAAGCTGTTTTGCTTGTGTATGTTTTGCAGTTCAGGTTTGGAGCCTTTTTACAAGTATCATTCATACTCTGCCCACAGGCTCCATAGTAGTTCCTTTTTGGGGGTTTATGTTTCCTTAGGGTAATCCCAAAAAGGAACTACTAAGGAGCCTATGGGTGGCTTCAGATGTTTCTAAGTTGCATTGCTCTGCGCTAAGGGAAGAGCAAGATCTATCCAGTCGGTTTAACTTCGTGCGGAGTTAGGGTTTAGGGTTTAGGGTAACTTCCTGCAGAGTCCACGGTTTTCTGGTACCTGAAGCACATTGCATCCTACTGAACGCTGCAACACCACCAGAAGCAAGCTCTAAAACCTAAGGACAACACTTGATGCGTTAGCTTGGGACTGTACCTGGGAATCCCAAAACCTACCGTTTCAGGGTTTCTACCCTCTAGTTAAAGGGATGATAAGAATCATAACCTGCTATTTTGTAGGGTTTGGGGTCACAGGTAATTTCTTCGGCTACTTCAGACTCTGAAGCGCGCGAAAAACTGTTCAACGAAGCTTTGAAGAGATCCTGCCGAGGTTTTAGGTTTCGGGTTTACTGCCTAGCCCAAAGCCCCTATAAAGCCAGAAGCCCGAAACCTTTAACCCCGAAGCTTCAAACCCCAAAAAAGTCTAGACCTCCGTAGAGACCCAGACGCCTCAAGCGGCAAGGCCCTACCCTTCAACCCTAAAACCCACATGGGCTTTGCCCTAAACCCCAAACCATAAACCCTGAACCCTCAACCCTAAACCCTATAAACCCCTATAAACCCTAAACCCTGAACCCTGAACCCTAAAGCATAAAGCATAAACCCGACACCCCGAAGCCCAAAACGCTCTAACAATCAACCCCGGAAAGCCCACATGGGACTTTCCGAAAATTAGGGTACCTTATTTTGGGGCTCCTTATAAGAAGAATCCTACTATTTAGGGTACTACATTAGGATCCCCTGTTTTTCGGAAACCCCCACAATGGGCTCTGGCGGTCGATGGAGGACTCCCGGGAAGGCCTCGGCTTAGAGGGGGCTTTGGCTGCGCATCTCGGCGCAGGAATGTGTCGATTTAGGGTTGATGATATAATTGCTGCATTTAATCCCAGAATAAGACATATACCAGAATTCCCATAGTTTAGGGTCCTTAAGGTGATGCAGGATTTATATCATCAACAGAAGACCATCCTTTCAATGGTTTTGAGGGAGCTAATTCCATAATTGTGGTGCTTATGGACCCTCTTGGTAACATGGTATGGCCCCTACCCTAAGGCTCTAAGGACTAATATTTTTAAGGCTTTTGGGCCCAAAGACCATACTATAAATGGCTTTTGGGCTATTTTGAGCCTCAGGGTTAGGGTTTCGGACGGGGAATTGGGATCTGTGGTTAAGGGTTTGGTTTGGCTTCGGCTCCTGTAAAGGCTGCAACAAGTCCCTTCGGGCTATAGGTCCTTGCTTGATTGCACCCTAAGCCCTAAACCCTAAACCCTTGACCCTGAACCCTTACGTGCATACCTAGATTCGCTTTAGGAGTGTTTTTTTGGCTTAGGGCTTTTAGGGTTTAGGGGTTCGGGCTTAGGGTCGAAGGTTTTAGGGTGGGTCGGGCTTAGGAGTTCGACTCTGGTTCCCTTAAAGGGTTTAGGGTTTAGGGTTTGCCTTAACCCTAAACCCTGAAGCCAAAAACGCCAAACAATCGATCGCAAGCAAAGCTCTGAATGCCCAACTTGAAGGCCCACTCTCCGGGAATCTTATACGTAGTAGCCTTAAAAGAGCCCCTTCAGGGAGCCCTTAACGGAAACCTTACAGCAGCCCTTACAGGAGCACCGTCTGGGGTTTGAATAGGTTTTTTTCTGAAGGATTTAACCCAGAGGGTTTAATTCAGAGGCCTCCCTATGCATTCTGCTTTCACGTGCAAATTCCTGGTTTAGGGTTTTAGGGCTTGGGGTTTAGGGTTTAGGGCTTAGGGCTTAGGGCTGAAACTTAGCATTCCATCTCGCTCCAAGATAAATTGTGGTTTGAGAGAGGTTTGCCTTGATCTGACAGTGTTGCATTCCACAGACCCTAAATCCAAAACCCCAGACCCTCAACCCGAAACCCTAAAAAAAATGCTCAAGACCCCAAAACCCTAAACCCTAAACCCTACAAGTAAAAAAAACATGCAGAAGTTTTAGGAGCGCCTTGCAAAGGGTTACAGTAAGCAGCCCAATGGTTGATAGGTGGAGTTCTTTGTAGGTTTCATGTGGGTAGTTTTCTAAAATAGGGTGCCTTTCGGGGTCCTTTTTTATAAGGGTGCCGTACTATATTGGGAACCCCAAAAGGGGCCCTAGTTTTGAAAACTACCCATGTACCTCTATAGTAGAGCCCCTGACCCTACTGTACCTATGGAAGGTGAAGATATGTAGTGTACGGGAATATGGGCCTTGGGGTTTCGATCTAGGGGAGAGACCAGTTTGTGCTGCATCGCAAGCAAGATTTCAAAGGTGAAACTCTGTTGAAGCTTACCCTAAACCCTAAACTTCCTAAACCCTAAACCCAGACTCCGTACATTCCAGCATATTCCAGCAGAATCCGAATCACTCGGAGTTTGACGATTTTCCGTCATCACAACCTCAATCTCCTTGGTTCGGAGTTGAGGGTTTCTCTGCTGCAATGGCCTACCCATAGGCTCCATAGTAGTTCCTTTTTGGGGTTTATATTCAGAATCCTATAAGGTAATCCCAAAAAGGAACTACTAAGGAGCCTATGGGTAGAGTATAGAATTCAGGTGAGGCCTTCGGGCTTTTTAACCAAAGCGCAGATTTCCAAATCCTTCCTTGCCGAGTATTTGCCGGGTGATAGCGTTGGTCTTTTTTGTTTTTCGACTGACCCTAAACCCTAAGCCCTAAACCCCTAAACCCTAAACCCTAAACCCTAAGCTGCCGAGGCAGATCGACAGCTGGATTTCCCGCAGCTCGGACTGATCCTTTCTGTCTTGGCGTTCTTCTGGTTGGCTCTTAGGACTTTAACTTTTTGGGTCTCTAGATGAACCATAATTAGTGGGCTAAAAGTTTAACTTTTAGGAGAGGTTCAGAAGTCAGCCAAATGAGGCGACGTTAAACATCTGTTTGTAGAGCCTTGCTTTCGAAGTGCTACTTAGTAATGGCCAGAACAGTCCCTAAACCCTGAACCCTAAACCCTAAGCAGTAAAGACCTATCAACTCTAGAAGGTGAGGAGTGGGACGAAATTGTGACCCTTCCTGGACCCTAAAGGCTAAAGAGCCTACCTTTTTTTTTTCAGGGCTCCGAAGTATGATTTCCTGGCATAAGCCCTGACAAACGGGCAGGGTACTCAGGGTCTTGGTTGGCCCTACTACGTCGTAATTCCCCTCTGGCTCTTCCGCTCGCTTGCAGCTCGGAGTAGAAATCATTTCGGAGGGAAAGCCTTCTCAGGTTTGGACTGCTGGCTGTGAGTTACCTGTACAGTCTCCATTGCAGTTCCCTTTTGGGGTTACCTTATAGAATTCTATATGTAAAGTTTGTTAAGTTTGTTAAGCCCAAATAGAATTACAATGGAGACTATAGGCGGGGTTCGGGGCCTTGCTGAAGACCCGGCTGTTCTGCTTTGCAACGCCTGTACTAAGGCTTGCATACCTATCTCCTCCACGCCGTCGACACGCTGACTGTTGCCAACCTTCTGCAAGTAGAGCATGCTCGTATCAGAGATCCCCAGCACCCAAAGCTAAGGGACAACCCGCCTGCGCACCACACAGTAGGATAAATTTCATCTGAGAGCGCGTAATTATAACCCTCAAGTTGTTCAAACCTCGTTACCAGATGTTATGCTTGTGAAAATGCAACGCCGGGGCACAGTTGCTTGCATTGCAGGTTCTTTGCAGCTTCAGATTCATGCTACCGGGCTATGGGTGCCACCCAACCCTCACATTCGGACTCGTAGGATTTTGGGATTGAGGCTTAGTGCGTAGGTAGCATACTATGAGCTAGAGCAGTGTTGCGCAATTCCTTAAGCGGCCGTCTTTGTCCGTAGATCGCGTCATGGACAGCTGTTAACAACCCTAGAGGCACGAAGCTTCGGCACGAAATTCCATGCTCTTGAAGCACACCATAAACCCGAAGCTCTAAACCCTAAACTCCTGAACCCTAAACTCCTAAACCCCTAAACTCCTAAATACCCTAAGCTCCTAAACTCTAAACTCCAAACCCTAAAGAAATTGAGGCAACAGGCCCGAAGGCGACCAAGATGGGAAGATCTTTGCAACTCCCCGGGTCCTTCCCCAAGCGATGCCCGCATGCCCGGAACCCCGAAGCCAAACTCTTAGGTTTAGGAGTTTAGGGGTTTAGGGGTTCAGGGGTTTAGGGTTCAGGGTTTTAGGCTTTAGCGGTTTAGGGTTTGGGATTCAGGGGTTTAGGCTTTAGGGGTTTAGGGAACAGGGGTTTAGGGTTCAGGGGTTTAGGCTTTAGGGGGTTTAGGGTTTTTTTGGGTTTAGGGGTTTGAGGTTTAATGGGAGAGCTTGTTATTGTAGGATCCTGCTTAAGAAACCCTGGTTCTACAAACCCCAAAGTATTAGGACTCCACACACAGAGCCCTAATAAAGACCCAAGCTTTCTTACTGTTGCTATAATTTCCCCGATGCCCTAAACCCTAAACCCTACACCCTAACCCTAAACCCTAATGTAAAGCCGAAGCACCCGGCAAGGTCACGGTCATAGGTGGCGTGGGTGGCCACTATGACCACCAGGACCGGCATGCTGATCTCTCTTCTGGAGGGCGCAGCCTGTTAATCCCGTGTGAACCTGACCAAGTTTCACGCTGAATCTTGATAGCTTCAGGCTATGTATTAGTGTTGTGCGGGTTAGGGTCCCCAAGCAAGCACAGCCTGAGTCCTTCGACCAGTGGGACTGCTCAGGACGTTTTGACATCAACATGTCGGAAAATTCGTTGTCGGAGTACATCCCTAAACCCTAAACCCCTAAACCCTAAAAAGCCACGTTATGCCACCACAGCATCCCGATCTTCTCAACTTCTCATCCATCTCTAGAACTCTCCGGACCGCCAAAACCCTGTCAGAGGACTTCTGCTTTTGGATTCTGGGCTTGTGGCCCCTTGTCGACTCAAAGCCACAGTGTCTTGAGGGCGCTTTGATTCGTGAACGGCACTCTTTCGTACTTTGAAAGGCAGGGTTGTAGGGGCTTGGAGTTCGGGGGTCTGGGGCTTCCGGGGCTTGGGGTTTAGGGCGGTGTAGGGTCTAGGGCTTTGGGGGTTTGGGGTCTTGGGGTTTCGGGCTTTAGGGGCTTGGGGTTCTGGGCTTTTGGGGCTTGGGTGTAGGGGCTTAGCTTGAAGGGCGTGGGGTTTAGCGGGTTAGGGCTTATCTGGGAAGGTGTTTGTGTGTCCCCACTGCTCCGTCAAAGACGAGGCAGACTGCACTTTGCAGTCCCTTGCATTCAGCAGTTTGCGCAAGTGGTATCGGTATAGAATGTCTACAACTTGTACCTTCAACCGTTGGCCCAATGAGGGGATGACTTCACATCGGACCAGCACCAGAAGCTGATGGTGGAGATGGTCACGGAAAGTCTCAACCGCTGAGCTGAGCAATAAGAACAACGAGGACAAGAAAACGGAACTCTCTCTCTCTCTCTATATATATATGGATATGTAGATAGGGTTGCCGTGACAGACTACCAGTGGTTCTAAACTCTTGCATGCTTGGATTCTCTCCAGCCAGAATGCCTCGAGCACAGCCGAGGCTTTCGTCAAATCCGAGGTCCTATCGTGCAAACAGACCTTTTCTACACCTCACTCACCCTAAACCCCAAACCCTAAACCCTAAATGCCAGACGTTTGGTTTGAACAGCCCCACGGAAGAAGAGCTGCTGGGTTTTTTAGGCTACTTCAAAGATGCCTCTCCACGTGCAGCCCTAGACGCTATCTAAACGCTTTAGGGTTTGGGGAAACTTAGGGCGCTCAGAGAGGCTTAGGGTTTAGGGGCGCAGTCAACTCGAAGCCCCCGAGTCGAGGCCACAACCCCAAGAGACCCGAACCCTTCTCCCGAACCCGAAACCCTATAAACCCTAACCCTAAGGTTCAAAATAGCCCAAAAGCCTGAAAAAAAGTATGGTCTTTGGGCCCAAAAGCCCTAACATATGAGTCCTTAGAGCCTTAGGGTAAACGAAACCCAACCCCTAAGACGGAAACTCCGAAAGCTCAACAAGGCTCTCCTCCGGCCTTCTTCCTGCTATCCTGGCGCCGCCTCCGATGCCCACACTGCGACCTGCACTGCCCAAGCGTGGCTTAAGGGCCTTTTTGCACAAGGCACACCCGGGTTATGCTAATTCCATACCCTAAACCCCAAAACCCCTAAACCCCCAAAACCCCTAAACCCCTAAAACCCCTAAGACCCCTAAAAAACCCCAAAAACCCTAAAACCCTAAACTCCAGAGGGCTCTCAGCCTTGCTGTACGTGCTGATCTGTTTAGGATCCAGCATTTGTTAGGGTTTAGGGTTTAGGGAAGCTCAAGAGCTCCGAAGCCAACATGCTGTGCTTCTGAATTCTTTGTGGGCTCAACCTAAGCACGGGTGCCAGGACTAGGGTTGCCCCTCAAAATCAGTGAGGCTTTCGTGTCTTAGGGCTTAGGGCGAAGATACAATCCGCGGCTTCCCTAGCAGCTAAACCCGAAACCCGAAACCCTGAACCCTAAACCCTGAACCCTGGCACATGCATCGTCTGACAAAGCCCTCCTCACAACCCTGGGGCCTTGGGCTGCCTTATGCTTCAGACCTCCCTAAACCCGAAACCCGAAACCTCACCCCTACGGCCCTACGGGTCCAAGTACTCATTATTTAAGGACTTTGGGGCCTTCATGGGTACCCAAAACCATAAGTAAGGACTACGTGGAACCTTACGGCACTGCAACCCCTCAGCTAGAATCACAACCATTTAGCCAGGATACCAAGTTCAGTCTAGGATACACTGCAGACTTACAGCCCTAAACCCTACGGACAGTTATGAGTCATGGATCCGCAGAACTGGCGCTGGAAAGGTTAGCCTTGCCATGAGTCACAACGACAAGATCATGCGACATTCAAGGGCTTCGGGTTTAGGGCTTTATGTTAGGATAGTGATACCAACAGGATAGAACCCTACACCCCACGCGTTAAACCTTCGAAGTTCTAGCTTGCGCAGGCGGCAGTGAGTATCCTGCTCTTCGCCTCCCCGCCGACGGAGCAGCCTGGCAGAAAGAAGAACCATGCCCTAACCCCCCAGGTACCTACTATATAGGTTACTAGAGCCCCTAGGACCCTATATAGTAGGTACCTGGGGGTTAGGGATACATCCTCAGTGTTTTCTGTTTCGGGCTTGGATTCGTAAGATTGGGGGTGGTTCCTTAAGTTCGTTATGATAAATATAGCAAGAGGTACCCCAACCGCCTCTCTCGCATTCAGGCCCCTACATTGCACCCTTCATGCTCCAAGCCCCACACCTCAGACCCGGCAAATCGGACCTTTCCCACGCGTGCATACCTTGCACCGTCGAGACCCATTAAACTAGAGCCAGTCACAAATCCTGCGCCACAAACCCAGCCCACACTCTCTCAACAAGACTTACGATGCCCTAAACCCTAGACCCTCCACAAAACCTACGATGCTGAGGTTTATGCCTCTGCTGCCCCTTAGGAAGCAGCGCATCTGGGCTGCCGCCACCCTCGTTCGTGCTGCCTCCCGGCTTCGGCTGACGGGTTGGTAGGGGTTTTTGTACGACGAGTACGTAGTGAGTAGTATGCTATAATATGGCGTAGTTATTAATCTGGTATATCGACTAGTATGATATAATTATAAATTATAACCTAGTTATTAAACTGATATATCGATTAGTATGCTCGCTTGGCGACTTTGACTTGGTTTAGGGTTCGGCTTGAGTTTGGTTTTTCCGTGAGTCCTAGACCCCTAAACTCTAAACCTGCGAAAAGACTCGGCAAGTGCAGGGAGGAGCTGGCACTGGGACCCTTCAAGGGTCCCTTTAAGGGTTCCTCTAAGGGTTTCTTTAAGGGTTCCTCGAAGGGTTTCTTTAAGGGTTCCTCTAAGGGTTGCTTTAAGGGTTTCTTGGGCAGATGAGCAGTGTATGATCTCGAATTTCAGAGAGTTTCAATGTTGCTTTGGGGTTCCAGCCTACCTAGGGTTTAGGGTTTAGGGTTTATATGGTTTTAGGTTTAGGGTTTATAGGGCCTATGGTTTAGGGTTTATCTTTAGTCTCCATTGTAGTTCCTTTTCGGGGTTACCTTATAGGATCCTAACATCAAGTTGGTTAAGCCAAGAATCGAAATGCAACTACAATTGAGATTATATTGTGGCCACCCATCCATTTCGTTCTAGAGGACTTGGAACTCATTGCGCAGGGGTTGCAGCGTTTTCGGATTTGGCCTTGCAGTGGATAATGGCTTAGGACCCTAAACCCTAAACCCCTAAACCCTAAACCCCTAAGCCCTAAACCCTAAACCGTAATGGCCTAGGAAGCGAGGAAGTTTTAACCTCCGAAGCCATAGTCAGGCAGGGCATTTTCGACAATCCTTACACATCCCAAGGACATCTCTGGCAAGTGCCGACTCTGATCAGAACTCCTGTAGGGTGTATCTATGCCTCCTAGGTAATCTTAGAGACCTTTTGCACAAGTTTCCGGCCTTGCGGGTCGTCCAACGTGTCTATGCCCTGCAGGAGGTAGGCAGATCGTACATTTTTCGGCTGTAAAGTAGTGCTCTGGGCTGCGCTTTGACTTTTAGCTTGTTGGAATCTGGTTTCTCGTATGGGGACATCCAGAAATGCATGCTTTGCTTACTTTATACTGCCGGAGCCCCAAGTCTGGAAACCTGTCGCTGGAAGCGCACATCAAATCTACACCAACCCCCAGCTCAGATGCTTACAGGAACCCCTTACAAGACAGAACCCTAAAGCCTAAACCGTACAAACTAGACATGCCCGAAACCCTGACCCGCACCCGCCGCGACCTCCTCCCAAAAGAAAGCCAAGTCCCTGGAGCCCGTTAGGTATATTTAGGTATATAGTATGTACCATAGGGCCTTAAAGTAGCTATATAGGAACCAAGCATAAACCCTACAACCCCAAAACCCTTTAGGGCCAATGTAAGTATATACTATATAGATAAGATGGATATAAGTGAGTAAATAAATATCATTAGCTAGCTAACTAACTAAATAAATAAATAAGGATATGTATGTATGTATGTATATATATATATATATTATAGGTACATGGAGCCTTAGTAGTTCGGGCATGAGGTTTGGATCCTCGCCTCCTCCGTAGGGTTGCCGCGCCTGGGCTGTTTAGTTGCGAGGTCTGGGGCTTTGGGTCTTTGAGCTTAGGGTTTATAGGGTTTAGTTTATAGGGTTAAGGGTTTAGGGTTTAGGGTTAAGGTCTCAGGTGTTGCATGAGTCAGGGTTTAGGGTCTTTTTGGAGTTTGCCAGGTTAGCTCGGTCCGTCTGTTTCCCTTACGGTGGGAGGTACCCCTAGCCCAAAACCTGAACCCCCAAACCCTGAACCCTAAACCCCAAACCATTCAAGCCGACGTCTCTGAATCTTGAACCCCGCCCTATTTGCCTAGTAAACTCTGAACCCGGTAGAATGTGTCACAACCCATATCTTCGGGGATGGCGGCCGCGCTGTCCTCCGGTGAGGTGGCCTAGGGGATTAGAAACGGGGTTCAGGTGAAGTTTCGGGTAGAGGTAGAGGCGGTCTAAGCAGTGCCCGAGTTATGGCCACGCCACCCCGTTTAAAACAAAAACTCACAACCAGAGGCGGTTAGCAGCTGAAGGCCTGAGGCTTACTTTACAATTCTTCTTTGCGCGGCCGTGACCGAACCCGGATGAATCCCCAAATCCTGAACCCTAAACCCTAAACCCTATTCCACCCCTAAACCCTAAACCCTAACCGTAACCCTAAACCCTCAACCCTCAACCCTAAACCCTCAACTCTCAACCCTAAACCCGAACCCTAGCCCGAAAGTCTTAAACCCGAAACCCTATAAGCCCTCCCAAAACGGTAAGGCCCACAACAGTCCAAGCCAAGCTCAGGAGTATGAGGAAACCGCTCTTCGGTGATCTTGCCAGGGCCTCAAAAAAACCAAAAGGAGCCTGACATATGGGTAGTTCTCTAGACTATGGTCCCTGTTAGGGTCCTTGTTATAAGGGTGCCCTACTAAATTGGGAACCTAAAACGGGACCCCAATTTAGAGAACTACCCACATGTACCCGCCAAAGCCCAGATTCTAAGTACTAAGGACCCAATTGCAATCGCGACCAGAACATGTGTACTCAAGGAACTGAGCGCTTACGACTGTTTACATCAGCACAAACCGAGCATCGAGTCCAGAGACCAAGTCTCAAAAACATGCTGGATAAGCATCATCGGCTCGCTCGCTCATTTTTGTAATTCGCCTCTCTGTCACGGTGCCAGTGTTCTCCCATCTAGTTTGCAATTCCATGGCGCGGAACCAATACTCTCTGATGTCAGCACGACGTTGCTGAAAGGGGCCAACACACCTGCGGGTGTGTGCTAGTCCTCCTCATCGGGAAGTGTTGTAGATTGGGGATTTCGGATTTCAGGTTCGGGGTCGGATTTATGACCGCAACATCCAGCTTTGCAGTCCAGTGTGGCGGCAATTGCTGAGATTCTTGTTGGGACGATAAGTGGAGGTTGGCCTTACCTGAGCTATGAACTAGTTCGACCGTTCACTCTGTCCATCAGCGATGAGGTGTCATGGGAAAGTGCCGGTACCAACTTTCAGTAAGATAAGCCTCCAAGCAAGTTGTGTCAAGCTTGACAGCAAGTGCCCTGGCCAGATAACAGGAGCTGATCCACGTCGTGCTTCTGGGTGGAGTGGCGATGGCAACTGTCGCCACTCTGCTGCCAATTCTGCAACGTTGCACGCAATGAACCACGAAGTGCTTTTACATCCAAGCTTCACGGGCATTCTCGCAGGAGACTTGAAGCCATCATCCGCTGGTCCGTTCGTTGCATCTCATTTTCCCTCTCCTCATCGTCACCATCGGCATCATCATAGCTGGAGTGCCTGCGCTGTACTGATGGCCATAGCATCACCACGATCATCGCCATTTTGGAATTTTGGAAATGATGATGATGATGATACTGATGATGATGATGACGATGATGATGATGATGATGATGATCGAAATGCCGGACATGATGATGACGGAGATGATGGTGGAGAGGATGATGACAGAGAGGATGGTGGTGATGATGGTGGTGGTGAGGATGCTGCTGGTGAAGATCATGATCCTGCTGCTGGGAATTGTCATGGATATGGTTGTGATGATGATGCTGCTGCTGATGATGATGTTGTTGGTGATGATGTTCATGACGCGGATGATGGTGACTGTGATGGCAATGATGATTATGATGATGTTGACGTTGTTGATGATGATGATGATGAGGATGATGATGATGATGGTGGAGATGCTGATCCTAAACATGATCGCGAACATAGCTATTACGATGTTTCGGCATTCTCACAATCAGCAATGCAACCGCACTATCACCACGCCATTGTGCTCACCAATTTCTCGGCGTCATCGCCGTCGTCGCGGTCATACAATGGCCATCGCCATCGGCACCAAGATTGCCATCACAATACTCATGACAATGTCATAACTGTCTTCAGCATGGTTGTCATCTCTTGTCGCCACCATCCTTTGTATGATCTCCAGCTTCACCTGTACCATATTTTCCATGAATACACAAGGCGTCATCATCCAGGTCTTTCCACTCGGCGTTTCATCACTACGATGTCACGATGTCTCTTGCAGCTGAAAATGCCTGTATGTATGGTTGGTGCCATGGTTTCCCACACTTCCGCCAGCAGACCAGCATGAGGTAAACATTCCCACCGTAATCTTTCTAGCAAGATTCCCCAGAACCTTCTTCTATTGCCCAGAAAGGCCCCTACAACCCACAGCATGCCTTATACGTCCTAAACCCTACTAGAACGTCCGTCCGTTTTCAAGTTTCCCCCTAAACCTATAGTCCTAAACCCCTACCAAAAAGCCACCTTTCTGGGGCCCAGAGATTCCCAGGCCGTCCTCCGACTGCTGCATCATGAGGCCAGACCTCTAGGTTAGGGTTTATGGCTTTGGGGTTAGGATTTAAGGGTTCTGGGTTTAGGGGTTTAAGGTTCTAGTGGCTGGGGTTTAGGGCTTAGGGTTTAGGGTTCAGGGGTTTAGGGTTCCGGGTTTAGGGGTTTAAGGTTCTAGTGGCTGGGGTTTAGGGTTGGGGGTTTGCAGTAGGGTTTAGGGTTTAGGTGGGTTTGCAGATTTAAGTCTCGGGTGTCTTGTTGGGATAGGGTTTTCGGGATTTCGTGGTTTCGGGTTTTGGGGCTGCTCAGGGTGTATATGGAGTAGTAGAAAATTTGTTTGATTTTGGATTTCGGCTTGATGTTGGAGTCAGAGTCGCTATAGTTCAAGCCTGCACCTGCAAGGCATTCAGGACGTTTGAGGGGCATCAATCGGTTTAGGGTTTAGTAAGGGTAATCGGAACCTGGTATAGCAACCGGCGCAGGCCCCCGTAGATTTTTGTAGGACAGCATGACGGCCAACCCTCTTACTCAAGCGCTTAGATGTGCCAGGATGGGTCCTTGAAGAACCCTAAACCCCAAACCCTAAACCGCTTCACGGCGAAAAACCTCCCCAGCCGAAGATGTTGGTCTCTCGTCGGGCCAACAGCCTTTCCACGATTCCCCCTGGGCTCTAGAATCTTAGAAGGCATCAGTTACCTTGTAGGATCCCAAATATACCTTATAGGGTTTAGGGTTTAGGGACATTGTAGTTCCTCTTGGGGGTTATTTTATAGGTAAAGTTGGTCAAACCAAAAAAAACTACAATGGAGACTGCGGGTCGTATGCTAAGGCCCCCAAGCGAGAACCCAACCGTAGGCAAAGTCCTGAGCCAGTGAAGCTTCAGCCCTCCATAGATTCAAGGTCCGAAGCCTTCCACCCCAAACCCCAAACTATGCCAAAACCCTCAACCCCTAAACCCCCCAAGACACTAAATCCTAAACCCCTTAAGCCATATAAACCCTAACCCACCACCTCCCCCCCAAAAAAATATATATATGTGTGTGTGCTCATACATATATATATATATACATACACGCATACATACAAACGTATATATATATACAGAAATATAGAACCCTAAGACTAAAAAAGGTTCGCCGCAAGAGGGAGCTCCTGCGGCTGAAGAAGGCATGCTCCTTCTACTCCGCGGAGGAGACGTAAGGATTTAGGCTTTATAGGGATTGGGTTTAGGGTTTAGGGCATTTAGGGTCCAAGGTTTTATGATCTTAGGGTTTAGGGTTCAGGGACACTGGATTTAGGGTCCAGGGATAGCATTTAGGGTTTAGGGGTTATTCGGTTTAGGGTTTAGGGTTGGTTGGTGGATCCAAATTACAAAATCGTTCACACTCCTTTAGAGGGTTTAGGGTTTGAGTGTTTTGTGTTTTTGTTTTTGTTCGCAGGTTGCCTCCGGCAAAGCATCATGCGGCTTGGTGGGGTTCAAATTCTCCAACATCAAGGGCTTTGCGGTCCTGGGAGCTTCGGTTTGTAGCGACGCGCCTGCATGGACATGGGCTTGGTGATTCATGATTCATAGGGTTTAGGGCAAGTTTAGGGTGTAGGGTTTAGGGTTAATATGACTCGCCAAAAGATGGGCTCGCATGTCAAGACACCGTGCTACCATTCGGCAGGAAGACTTCGCGCCTATGTTCAAGCAGCGTTACGATGTAGACTAGGGTGCGAATCGTGCTTGCTTTGAAGAAGACCATATTAGGCTCGAGGAATTAAGGATTGAGTGTCTGACCTACTGAGTTTTACTGCCTCGGGTGTAGGATAGGCATCGAGAGAGTTCATGTTTGAAGGTCCTGCAGCCAGGCTTAAAGGTGAAATATTGCAATACTTATCAGGCTGCTTCGGTGCTTGAATAACGCGAGTCGCCAAACTTCTAAGCCCCAAAAACCCCAATCTGGATTGAAGTTTAAAACCCTAAACCCTAAACCCCTACGCCCGTAAACCCCTAAACCCTAATCCCCTAGACCCTAAACCCCTACGCCCCTAAACCCCTAAACCCTAAACCCTAAACCCCTAAGCACTCGAAAGCCTTGGAGAAGCCTCTGATGATACCGATAAGAGCCTGAGGCTTTCGTCTTGGAGCCGCCACTATAGTTACATCGCAGTATACCTATTATAGTCTCCATTGTAGTTGTTGTTGCTTTTTTGTGGTTTGACCAGTTTTATAGCTAGGATCCCCGAAAGGTAACCACAAACAGGAACTACAAGGGAGACTATAGGTA